>JAGFPH010006416.1:39258-60622 GCA_018207615.1 Philaenus spumarius | reverse complement strand
CCCCAAAAGTATCCACGAAGCAAGAAAATGTGAAAATAATGTAACAAACATAATTACGTAAACAAATGCATCGAACAATAGAAAGTACCGTTTAACAGCGTATTTAAAATGGAAATAAATCAACGTTGCCAAATCGAACAATAGGTTATTGTAATATAATATTGTATAATTATAATATTTCGTCGTATTATCACTTTATATAATTAAAATTTAAAAAAAACTAGAGAACTTACCTAAACTGTTTAATCACAGTATTTTTCCGATAACAGTATGATTATAATATTTGTATAATTATAATATTTCGTCGTATTATCACTTTATATAATTAAAATTAAAAAAAACTAGAGAATCACAGTATTTTTCCGATAACAGTATGATTATAATATTGTATAATTATAATATTTCGTCGTATTATCACTTTATATAATTAAAATTAAAAAAAAACTAGAGAACTTACCTAAACTGTTTAATCACAGTATTTTTCCGATAACATTATGATTATAATATTTGTATAATTATAATATTTCGTCGTATTATCACTTTATATAATTAAAATTTAAAAAAAACTAGAGAACTTACCTAAACTGTTTAATCACAGTATTTTGCCGATAACAGTATGATTATAATATTTCGTCTTATTATCACACTATTTATAATTAGAATGAGTTGCCTAAACTGTTCGTTTCTACACAAAAAAGAACAAGAACAATCCGGCAACGCTGTCAGGTCGGTAAGAAAAACATGTCGGCACTTTACAATGTAATTCTCCATAAGGAACTTTTGATTTGAAAGTTTTTAATGTTGTAAATGTTGAATATGGTTAAATATTGGTTTCCCGGTATCAGTGAAGTGTATAAATACTATATTTATTAAGAAAAAAGTTCAGGTTTGTGTGTTTATAGTAGTTTCGTTTGACAAGGTAAACTATATAAATACCATGACCAAAACACAGTTCTAAAAATATGAATGTTACACAGTCTGTTTGCCTACCTTCTGTACCAGTACTTCCCAAGTATATTTCAGCTGGATCAGCCGAACACTATATGCTTCGGCCTACACCGTATATCTTTCCCAAAACACTGCCCTGTCCCATCAACAGGGCTCCCGGCCGTCTTCCAAAACTATCTGGCCGCGTATCTAGGTCAGTAGGGCCCTTTTATAGTGAACTGAGTTGACATAACTAGGTCTTTAAAGTATGCCTAGCTTCTGTCAGCACTTACACAATATTTTACAGTCTTAAGCCTCGTCCACACTTGCAGACTGTGTATGCAAACAATCGGCCGACTGTTGGCAGACTGTCTGCCGACTGTCGGCCGACTGTTTGCAGACTGTCGGCCGACTGTCTGCCGACACAGTTTGTGATTCGAGTCTCCGTCTTGTTTTGCGTCCACACTAGAAAGCCAGTGTTTGACGACATGGTGACTGAATATGCCGTGGTTTTAGCTTGTGCGTGCTTTATCTTTGTAAATCATGTGGCTGATTTATTATTAAATAATAATAACAATACACTAATTCTCACACACATACGTTTAATGACTGTAATATTACCCTCCCTCTCTTTCCTATTGACTGTGGTATTTCACTTTCTGTTGTTACGACAATCCTATTGGTTGTTTATACGCTAAGACCATGCCCACTCTTGTAGAGGGATATAAATATGTAGCTTAGTCCTAGGCTAAACTAGTTATACGTTTTTAGTTGTAGCTTATGTATCACTGAGGATGACGACTTTGTCGTTGAAACGCGTTTGGTCATTAAACGAATGTATGTGAGAATTAGTGTATTGTTATTATTTTTTAAATCTCTCTTTATGTATAAAATAACACAATATTTTGTTAGTTATATTGTTCAAACAATATTTTTCAATAAAAATTCAATATTAATATATGTTCTGTAATATGAAAAAAGTCACTTTAGAGACTAATATTGAAATATAGGCTACTATTCTTAATTTAAAATAAAAAGTAAAGGGGTAAAAATACGTATTACTTACTCTCACAATTTTATTGATATAATGAGAATAAATAAATTGTTATGTTATGTTCTTCACAAAAGTATAAAATGTACCATGTATATCACTTTACAGTATAAGTATATTGGTAGTCGGCCGACAGTCTGCGTGTTTCCCGTTCGTTTGGAAAACAGAAAACATTGTCTTTTGTCTCCAGAAACACACAGACTGTCGGTGGACAGTCTCCGGAGACAAGAGAAAACACCGGAGAGACAGTCGGCCGACAATGTTTCCGCAGACAAGTCTGCAAGTGTGGACGGGGCTTTACCCAACCATGTTCTATATTCTGTGTTCTCGCCTTGGGACTTATAAATCTTAAACTACTCTTTATTACATGTGATTATTAAATAATTCCTAATCCTACACTATTAATCCTAACAGGGGGTATCTACATTTGGGGGGGGGGGGGGGAAGGGCGCCATGAGGCTTGGGGGGGATGGGCACCCCTGTAACTCAATAAGTAGTAATAGGCCTACTGTATTTTGTTGACTTGCTTTTGTAAATATACATTTTATAACAAATATTTATATATTATTTTCATGTAAAGAATCCTTTTTTCTAACACTAAATAAATACCTTTTTGTCAATTACTTTGTTGTAGAAATTTTAAATATGTGTTTCAAACAGGCTTACCTATCCAAGTCAAAATTAAAGGCTTCCTCAAACGCCGTGAGGAATAGATATCCAATGTCTCCTAAAGCTAAACTAAACACATACAAGTTTGGCGAGTTTAGCATCTTTTTGTTTCTCAATATTGCAATGCAAGTCAGTAAATTCCCAAAAATTCCAACAATAGCAAAAACATAAATGTATTTTTTTCTGTACAAATCCATAAAAATCATTATATTTGTGTAAAATTCATATGATTCAAGTTCTAGGTGATCGTAGTCTGGTAAGGAATGGATGATTTTTCTTGTCTTGTTCAGTACATACATTGGTGTTTCGAATTCACTGGAAATAGTTGAGTTTGTGTAATCTTCCATGAAGAATTGTTCAACGTCTGAAATACAAAAACATTTGTAAGTTTTAAATGTAATAACATCTAAACTATTCAACTATGTGTTTATAAACTATTACATTTTTACATTTAACACTGCAACATTTGAGTTATTTATCAATACTTTAGGGCTCGGTAGGAGTGAAAAAATATTTCTGAGTTGATCGCACCTTTCCCATTGGCAGAGCTGTACACTACTAGCATTGAGTTTACTAGTTTTTCATTCTTCCGCTAGCAAATATAGGCCAGCTTCATAAAGGCGGGAAATAGAGAGGTACAGACGTAATCCTGTCTGTAAACGTATTGCAATGTGCATGCGTGACAATGTATGGAAGTACTGTATGTGTTATTGAACACAGCATTCTCTCACACGTTGAACATTAAAGAATATATTATTTTTCTAGTATTCCTTCGTGAGCAACAAGTTGATGTGATAACCACCAGAGTGCAGGCTAAGCAATCGAGTAGGAATACGAATTCAGGCGCTTACGTGCTTTCACAATAACGCGGATTTTTTGTCAAAATTTTCCAAAATTATTGAAAATACTTTTATTTGAAAGGTAATTAAACTTCGAATGTGGTGATCAATTTACATTTTTGATGTTTGCATTATTGAATAAGAAAAAATCCCAAACTTCGATTTTTAGTAAGTCAAAGAATTAATTAAGTTAAAAACAAATTTAAAAATCTAAAAGATATCCACATTCGGACTGTCCTAACCTTTAAAATTACACATTCAGAATAATGGTCTGCTCATTATTACTCCAGTAATCTTATTGCCCGTTTAACATCTTACGGGGGTTGAAATTCAAGATGGTGACTGGGACTGCCGAGCCTTAATTTTAGAGTTTATTTTTATTTAGTTATTAGTTTCTTTTTACTCCTATTAGTTTTGTTATTAAGTATTTTTCTGTATTAGTTTTTAAGTATTTCGTGCAGTTTTTCTTAATATATTAGTGGAAATCCCGAAAGGGTATGTAGTAACATGGGCTCTTATGAGAATACGATTTTGTACTACCTTTTGTTAAATGATAATGTAAACTCTCTCCTTGTTGACCACGTACTTTAGGTGGCTTTCTTTAAAATGGTCACATGGATCTACGACAACAAAACAAAAGGTACGCGAGTACAAAGATTAAGAAAATAAAGCCACTTACCAAAATGAACCCAACAAAATAACTTTCAAATACACAATTTGAAAAACACTTTTACAGCTGAAATTCCAACATAATGATTACACAAGTTCTTGAAAATAAACAAATGAAAGGTTGTTTCAGATATATATTGAGAAAGTTATTGATTAAATAAGAAAGACAATTTTAAAAGGAGATAGCGGCCGAAGAAATTGCTTGCTACTCCACAACAACATATTATATGAGTACATATCTATACAGGGTGTTTCCAAATAAACGCTACAAACTTCAGGGAATTGTTCATAGAGTCAAAAGAAACATAAATCATCATATAACCGAGGGTCTATCTCGTTTCGTTTAACGCCCGTCTGTCTGTATGTGTTTTTGATTAAATAATTTATATCTTTTACACCTGATAAGGTATCAAGTTCAAACTCGGTGCCTGTAATAAGACTAATAAGAACTATTTGCAGACAAAATTTTAACTTTCTACTTCATACCATTTAAAAATGGCGGCTATTTGAAAATGTCAAACCTAAATTACTCTAAAACCGTACATTTTAACGAAAAATGTCAAGACACCTTTTTTGTAGCCCTTTTGATTCCCTATCGGATGGTATAACTGTCAAAACAATCGGATGAAGGATAACAGTTAAGTTATGTGTAATAATTGTTGTTTGTTCAACTCGGCATCCTATACAAACACAGTAAGTACTACAATATTGTATGGACATTTGTTGTCATTACCTTTTAACTTAGCTATTATCCTTCATCCGATTGTTTTGACAGTTACACCATCCGATAGGGAATCAAAAGGGCTACAAAAAAGGTGTCTTGACATTTTTCGTTAAAATGTACGGTTTTAGAGTAATTTAGGTTTGAAATTTTCAAATAGCCGCCATTTTTAAATGGTATGAAGTAGAAAGTTAAAATTTTGTCTGCAAATAGTTCTTATTAGTTTTATTACAGGTACCGAGTTTGAACTTGATACCTTATCAGGTGTAAAAGATATAAATTATTTAATAAAAAAAACATACAGACAGACAGGCGTTAAACGAAACGAGATAGACCCCCGGTTATATGATGATTTATGTTTCTTTTGACTCTATGAACAATTCCCTGAAGTTTGTAGCGTTTATTTGGAAACACCCTGTATATATATATAAAGCTGAAATACCACTGACTGACTCACTCATCACAGTATCTCGAAAACTATACCTCCTAGGAATGTGAAAATTGGTACACATATTGCTCATAGGCCCTAGAGGCGCACTAAGAAAGGATTTTGAAATATTTCATGATTAAAACCATAAATATTGTTTGTGTTATATTTCAAAAACCATATGGCCTAGGGACGTGGAATTTATTACACATATTGCTCATGGGCCTTAGATTTTCACTAGAAAAGAATTTTGAAATAGTTCTCGTTTAAGGGTTGAAACAACCCATAAAACTATAAATATTGTTTGTTTTATATCTCACAAACCATACTGCCCAGGAACGTGGAATTTGGTACACAAATTGCTCATAGGTGCTAGAGGTGCACTAAAAAGATTTAGAAATATTTAGCGTTTAAGGGTTGAAACAACCCCTAAAACCCAAATATTGGTTATTTTATATCTCAAAAACCATATGGCCTAGGAAAATGGAATTTGGTACACATATTGCTCACAGGTGCTAGAGGCGCACTAAAGTCCTAGAACTGGCATGGTTAAAGCTAAAATTGGCCAGCCCGTTTTAAGCGTTTTGCAAGCATATTTTTAAAAATTCGCCAAAAATAGTAAATGAACAACAATCCAAAAGTGTTCAATAGCTTTTTTGTAGAAGAAACTTCAAAGAATTTAAATATGCCTCTAAAAATTTGTTTATTTTGAAATAGTAAAAGTTATTACCTCAAGAAACAAAAAATGTTCAGTAACGAAAGGAAAAAGTTCAACTTTAGTCCTACATAACAAGTAGTAAACATTTTTTGTATATTTTTCGTAAGCGTAAAAACGTTTCGTAATTTAGTTCTAAATAGAACTGTATAAAAACATTATTCAATTTAAAAAATTTTATTTTGAAAAAAAAACAGTTTTTATGTTCCAAGTACACGACTGGTAACAAACCTAGGCCTAGATTGTAACGTCATTTACTAATATATGCTTTGCCCAAAAATGAAATATTATTATAACAAAGTGTAGAGGATAAATCAAAAAAACGAACGGTATACTTGTCTTTCCTTAGTTCACAAAAGTGTTTGAGTTATATTTATTTGAATAACAAAATGACATCAATCTAATGACATTTTGCCGTCGATAAAGGTCGGACAAGAAGGGTGCGTTGAATAACGTGGGAACGAGACGGAGCGGACGGTCACACCAGACCACTCTAATTGTTTACTTTTCACTGCTGTCTAGACAAATAAAAAACTGGTTATTTCTAGTTTACTTCCCACCGTAAGAAAGATCAAACTGTTCTCTACAAAATGGTGTAAAGAAATCTGTCAAAACATAAGGCAGTGCCTTCCCAATATCGATTGACAAATGGGCTGTTTCATTGGTTGAGAAACGTCCAATCGCAAGGGTTTACAGTAATTCTTGAAAAAAATAGTAATTTTACAGTGACATCTGATTGGAAGACACCATCAAAAAGATAAAATGTTGCCGAATCCAATGGTATCGTTATAATTGCCAAAGAAATATTATTTTAGATGGTCTTAAACGTTGAAGAAGTGGGAAATAACAGTACAATTAATTGTATGCACATTCGCACACGGAAAGAGCTGTAGACCGATGTGCATATTTTAAAACGATGATTACGTATGTAAATATACGTTTTACGAAAAGTTGTAAATACAAAAATTAAAGTTTAATTCATTTCCTTTCCAATGGTGCCAGTTTTATTGCGATTGGATGATTCTAAGTGGGTTAAATTATCGATTATGCAAATATATGCAAATTTTCGCAAATTTTCGAAATTGTTGCGTTCTGCCCCTGAGAGACTGCAGTCAAACTGCAGTCTGCCACTTTGAGGGTTTTAAGAAATGATTTTAAAAATATTTCGCATTTAAGGGTTAAAACAGCACCTAAAACCATAAATATTGTTGGTTTTATTTCTCAAAAACCATATGGCCTAGGAACGTGGAATTTGTTACACGTATTGCTCATAGGTCCTAGATTTGCACCAGGAAAGAATTTTGAAATATTTCGCGTTTTAGGGTTGAAACAACCCCTAACCATAAATATTGTTTGTTTTATATCTCAAAAACCATAAGGCCTAGGAACGTGGAATCTGGTACACATATTGCTAACATGCCTTAGATTTGCACTAGGAATGAATTTTGAAATGGTTCGCGTTTAAGGGTTGAAACAACCCCTAAAACTACAAATATTGTTTCTTTTGTATCTCAAAAACCATACTGCCTAGGAACGTGGAATTTGGTACACAAATTGCTCATAGGTGCTAGAGGCGCACTAAGAAAGGATTTTTAAAATATTTCGCATTTAAGAGTTGAAACAACCTCTAAAAAATATTGTTGGTTTTATATCTCAAAAACCATATGGCCTAGGAACGTGAAATTTGTTACACATACTGCTCATAGGCCCTAGAGGTGCACTAGGAATGAATTTTGAAATGGTTCGCGTTTAAGGGTTAAAACAACCCCTAAAACTACAAATATTGTTTGTTTTGTATCTCAAAAACCATACTGCCTAGGAACGTGGAATTTGGTACATAAATTGCTCATCGGTGCCAGAGGCGCACTAAGAAAGGATTTTAAAAATATTTCGCATTTAAGGGTTGAAACAACCCTTAAAACCATAAATATTGTTGGTTTTATATTTAAAAAACCATATGCCCTAGGAACGTGGAATTTTTTACACATATTGATCATATGCCCTAGAGGTACACTATGAAAGAATTTTGAAATATTTCGCGTTTAAGGTTTGAAAAAAACCCATAAAACCTTAAATATTAATTGGTATTCTTTCCTTAAAGCTAGAGATTTGAAATTTGATATTTATTAATTAAGGAAATATGTAAATGCGTAAAGCTGATGAAATCTATCCTGATTGTTATACTTTCCTTAAAGCCAAAAATCTGAAATTTTTATATTTATTTCTTACAAGATACATATAAAAAGTAAACAAGTTTTACATTTCATTATGTCTTGCTAGTGGTAAAAACGTGATAACAATCCCTACAAACAATAAATATACATTTTATACCTCCCTTAAAACAAGAGATGTGATAATTTGTAAATTTATTTATTACAGGATACATAGAAAAAATAAACCAGTTTTACATTTTGTAACGTTCTGCTAAGAGGTGAAAATGTAGTATCTACCCTTAAAACTATAAATAATAATTGAATACCGCCTAGGACCATGAAATTTGGTACACATATTGCTCACAGGAACTAGAGGCGCACTAAGAAAGGATTTTAAAACATATTTCCATAAAGGGTTAAAACAACCCCCAATACTATACATAATATTTGTTTACTTTCCTTAAGGGTCTGCTCCAGTAAACGAGAAATCAACAGGAAACGCTAGAGCCTCTCACTATATCCCTATCTAAACAGAGCAATTTCTTGCGCTGACATTGCCTCATTTCAAACCATTTTATAAGTCTATCTTTTGTAATTGAGTGTTGAAAAAAAAATTGAATATTATTTATAAAATTTCGGATCCGGCTTGCAAATTATTTTTCATTATTATTATTTTATTGTGTTAGGAAAAAAATTCAAACTTTGTACTCACAAAACGTCAGTTACTTGAAATTTTTTTTTTTAAATGTAAATTGCAAGACGGATTGTGACTGTGCTTAAAATGAGACCTTGCAAACAATTTAATGTTAAAAAGTAAACGAAATAAATGGTTTGAAATTTAACATTGCTCTTATGGGTTTAAAATCCAAGATGGCCGCCACTACAGCAGACCCTTAAAGCTAGAAAGCTGAAATTGTTTATATTTATTTCTTAAAATAACATAGAAAAAGTAAACCAGTTTGACTTTTTGTCACTTTCTGCTAAGGGGTGGAAATGTAGTAACAACCCCTAAAACAATTAATATTAATTTTTATACTTTCCTGAAAGCTAGAGAGCTGGAATTTTGTACATTAATTTCTTACAAGATGCATATAAAATAAACCAGTTTTACACTTTGTAACGTTCTGCTAAGGGATTGAAAAGTAGTAACAACCCCTAAAACTATAAATATTAAATGAATAACTTTGAGGAACGTGAAATTTGTTACACGTATGCCCATAGGCACTAGAGACGCGCTAAGAAATAATTTTAAAATATTTTGCCTTTAAGGGTTGAAACAACCCCTAAACAATAAATGTTGTTTGTTATACTTTTCTTAAAGCTAGAAAGCTGAAATTTTGTTCATGTATTTCTTGCAAAACACATAAAACGTAAACCAGTTTTACATTTTGTTTCGTGCTACTAAAGGGTGAAAATGCGATAACAACCCCTATAAACTATAAATATCAAATGGTATTCTTTCCTTAAAGCTAGAGATCTGAAATTTGGCATTTATTAATTTTAAGGAAATATTGATCATACGTAAAGCTGATCAAATCTATCCCGATCTATGCATGCGCATATTAAAGTCGTATCTGTTCGATCTGCAACATCCAGCTATGACTGTGATTTACCAGTCTGTAGATTTAGCGGTTGAAAAAAAGACGCTCTTCACTCTGAATTCTTTATTTTCAATTAATTTAAATTATTCAGCAAATACACCTTGACGAAGACTATTGACGGGCAGCCAATGAACAAAAAATACCAAACTAATTGAAAATACAGGTAATAATTAACTTTCGCTAAATAAAAGATTAAAGAAAATGAGGGAGAAATATTACAATTATGTAACATAGTGATGCAAAACAATTACCCGTAGCGAAGCACGGGTATTCAGCTAGTACTGTATATTATATATAAGAATTGAATTGGTTTACCTTAGTTCATGGACTTTTAAATCAAAAGAAAAAGGAAAACAAGAATTAATTACCTTATGTAGATTACACTTACAGAATTGTTTAAATGAAAAATGCGTATTTCAAAAGTTTGGTGAATCTTTTAAACTACCTATTGCTTTTGAAGATGTACACTGTTGAAGTTTGGGTTGAGATGGTCTTGTTCGGAAACCATTTCATGATGTAAATTTGCCCAATCATTGAACCAAAAAATAACTGCCCAAACAACCAAGTTGAAATTGTCTTAATATTCAAACGGACATTTTAATTATTTTGCTTAGGTTGGAATTGTTAATTTACGATACAACACACTGTCACTTTTAAGTCTTTTGTAAAGGAAAAGCGAGCACTAATTACGTTTATTATATTATAACAAATTTGTTTTATACACTTTGAAAGTTTTGGTTTATTTTTCAAAAAGAACCGCCAAGACTGGCCAAGTTTATGTACTGGCTTAGATACTTATGCCCCATAATGTTTATAAATAATACACAAATTGTTAATAAGCATCAGCAAGTATTTCTGCACTTAAAGAGATCTTATTTTTATAAAAGTTACAAAGTGTTTTAAAATATTGTACTAGCTTTATTTGAATTACTTTAGTAAAGGACATTAAATTTTACATTATTAAACTATCTGCAATTCTTTTATTTATTGCCTTTTAAATTAGACAGTTTGCAGATACATTGATACTAATACTAGTATCCGTGCTCGAACTCGTAGCGGTACGTTCGTCATGCGTCTTATGCGATATGTCCTTCGTGAGCGATTTTTCTCGCAGTCATGAACGAAGAAAATACAAAACTTTCGTCTTCAAAAGTTTTTTTAAAATGAGCAGTTTATGATGAGGAAGATAATACTATGTTTTATTTTTACGGACTGACGGATTAAAAGAAGGAACCATAATACATCGAACTATTATGAGTCCGGCTGTTGGTTGCATCCAGTTACGGTAAAATAATTGCAAAAGAACGACGTAACATTTTTGGCTTAGAATGGCCTAGATTTATAACTTTCTACTGTTGTAAACTTTCTTTTAATGTCGAATTGGTTAAGAAAATAATAAAAAAGGAAAATAAGACAATAGATAACCCCAAAGTAAATATCCAATTGTTTTAATAATACCTGATATTCTATTATTCCATATAATCAATGGCTTCAATAATTTAAATTTAGTCGGAATTTTTATAATGATTATGCAACTATAATTATAATGCAGACAAAAATTATTGAAATGCGATTCTTAATTGAGAAATTTACAATTGACTTTCTTAGCAATTATTTCATTCCGTACTTTATCTGTATATTCCTGGAGGATATGATTGTATAAAACAGGGGGGTTTACAACTTCTCCTAAAAGTTTCACATTAAACACCTCCATGGTCAACAAGACAAAACTCAATCGTTTCAAGCGTCACGATCGATTTTCCCCGTTCTCAACAGTTCGCACAGTTCGAGTCTCTCTGTCTTCGACTCATTCTCGCCCCGTGAGCGGAGGGCTTAAGAGTTTTTAAAGTTCTTTAAAGGTTTTAACTTAATAACAAATGCATAACCCACATACCTGGTTGTAAGGTATTGCTATTTGCCTATCGCGGCCGCTAGGACAAAATCAACAAGCCGCACTTTACTAAACTCGCACATTTGTGATGCCGAGTTAAATTTAATGTGACGGACAACTTCAGTAGACTAAACGGTATTCATTTTCGATGGCATAATGTATTTATGAGGTGCATAAATCTAGAAGAAAAAAAATCTCTCGCTCTTTTATAGAAGAAGAAGGAGAAAGTTTCATGGCTATTGAGATTTGATTCTGACTATAGAAGTAAAAGAGTGGAGGTAACAAGGAGGTAACAAGGTTCAAGGTTTGAAGGTTTGACCAATAGCATTGAAGAAACAACACTACTGTTGTTTCTTCAATGCCAATATATAGCGGGTGAATGCTTATGTGTATAATGAAAGTATGTTTTAGCCAGAAACAAGGTGAATTGTTTTCATCCTGTAGGGGAAAGTGGGGGTAAGACCGGGTAGCTAACACTTGGTGGCTTACTGAAGCTAAACTATTCATCATTTATAAAATCCAAATTTACTATAAATACCCACGGCTGTAATACTATATGGCTGTAATAATATGTTCGTTAAAATTCTTAATCTACAATAATACATTTATTATAATAAATTTTGTGAAAAAAGGCAAATCACCCGGTCTTACCCCACTGGTGGGGTAAGACCGGGTGTCCATGTTAATATTATGAAAAAATCAAAAATAATATATTTGATTATAAAAAACAAAGAAAATGATTTATTTACTTATTTATATACATTATTTAAGAACAAAAATCAGACATGACAAACTCACATCTTTGGAGTTGGAGTATAAATCATTGCAGTGAAGGTAGTATCAGATTTAGTTTCCAAATCTGATTTATCAGAATAATCTTCATATTTTGTTCCAGTCTTAGGCTTTTATTTACATTTTTTCAGAATCATTTTATTGTTTTTCATCATTATTTTTTTTTAAATTCTTCTACAAAAAGTATTCTTTTTCTTGAAAATGTTTGCTCTTCTTCATTTTATCCTTCTATTAAACCTTCTAGTTCATGTTCATATGGTGATGTTGCTAAAATGACTGTTTTCCTTTTATTTTATCAACTTTTTCAATCTTCTTACTTTTGACTTGACATGAGGTGGTGGCATTACGTCTCTAGGGAAAACAGCGTCGAAGATCCAATTAATAAATAATTTAATGGCTTAACTCCCAAACTCTTTGAGCAGCAGGTTTCTTTTGGTTCAGGAATATTTTCATCCTCTTTAGGTTTGTCTATATTGAGAAGTTCGTGGTCCAGACCGGACTCCAGACTTCTAGCTTTTTCAAGTTGCGAAGTAGAAAAAATTTCCCGTTCATTGAAGCTAGGTTATCTTTTGATATTAGACTGTCAGTAGTTTTTTCATTTCTGTTTTCAAAGGATAAATCTCTGTATATTTAAAACAATTTACCGCAGTCTGCATATTCCCTGCTCGGAGAAATGCTGCACCAAAGAGTTTAGCAACCTGATGAATAGTAGCAGCACTCCCGGGATGCTCAACTAGCCGACATTAGGCCATTGAGAATTATTGTGGGGTAAGACCGGATACTACCTGGTCTTGCCCCGTAGGCAGTACCCGGTCTTACCCCGAGTGTAAAGGTAATGCAAACAGAATATTATTTAAAAAATACAAAACCTTTTCAACAATGTTTTATACAGAATAATAACTGATTTAACATGTAATTATGGTATTTTTTTTATTTTATCCTAACTCTTAAAGTGCTTGAACAAAAATAGTTAGAAAATCAGTAAACATTGGAGAGAAAGTATTAAAAAACAAATTTACAAATGCTGACGCTGTCTGATCGATGCTACGATGCTACGAAGATGCCGTAATGGCCGCTCCTTTACCTTGTCTTGTAGAACGTAGTTCCATCTCTGTCCGGTAGAAAACACCACAAGATTGTTCAAAATTAAGGTACCCGGTCTCACCCCACCACCCGGTCTTACCCCACTCTCCCCTACGTTAAATAGTAGAAACAACATTATACTAATATTATAAAGAGGTAAAATTTGTTTATTTGTTTGTTTGTTTGTATGGGGGGGGGGGGGGTAATCTGTGGATTGAAAAAATAGTTTTAATAATAAAAAGCTACACTATCCACGAGTAACATAGGCTATAATTAATTTTGATAAAAACAATTTTTATTTCAACATTTATAATTTTAATCGGAAAAAATTCTTGGGATAGCCCTGGACTGATGAACTAACACATGTATTTACATTCATTACCACAGCAACCAATTGAATAAAATA
The DNA here is from genome assembly GCA_018207615.1 of Philaenus spumarius. Taxonomy (NCBI): domain Eukaryota; kingdom Metazoa; phylum Arthropoda; class Insecta; order Hemiptera; family Aphrophoridae; genus Philaenus; species Philaenus spumarius. The sequence goes on along the minus strand of JAGFPH010006416.1, from coordinate 46,678 downwards.
ACAGATGAAACAGCTGTTTGCTCTAATATTTCCATTAACAGCTGATTTTAATATTTCCATTAACAGCTGATTTCAAACTTTGAAGCAACTTTTTGTATGTCTAACTTTTAGGTTTGGTTTTTATTAAAGTGTAGACCAGAGCCTTGCTGGTTCTTTTGACCTTTATTATCTATCCTAGTACAGAATAAAATAAACGGTACCAGGAACTGGAACATACTTTCTCACAAACATATTTAACCTATTAAACAGATTCACTGTGACTTCATATAGCCTAGGCAGCAGGGAGATAAAAATGAAGTTACCTGGAAAAAATGCGGAAGAGATGAGACTTGGTAATATAGTACATTTTGACATCCTAAAAAACATACTAAGTTTGAGACCCCTACCACTTTGAGCTTTCGCCGCCATTTTAGAAAATGGTAGCAAAATTTAATTTTCTAAAACTTTTGTTTCAACAAATTTTCTGTGAAATAAACCATTTTTTAGTTTATTGTACGTAAACAAAATGCATTGCGGTACATTCACCGTTTAAAATATGTAAAAAAAGTAATAATGTAATTAAAATTATTAAGTGTTCGTGTGATTCTAATGCAGTATGATAAAAAGTATCGTTCATAACTTGTACCTAAAGTGTTTTTTATGCTTGTTCGTTAACACCACGATCTCGCACCATAAACATCCACGCTAGGTAGGGCAACTAGTGATGAAATATACTATTAACTGGACTATTAAAGCTCTTTTAAATCTTGAATAGAATACAATTTTGTGAAAATAATTCCCAAACTGTCATTGTTGAAGACAAGAATATATTTATATTACCATGGATACAGGACAAATATTAACAAAACAATGTAATTGTCATTAGATTTCTGAACATCATGAAGGTTAGTCGCATTCTTTCTATCAGGCTCATTTTCTCCGCGGAGAAGAAAATGTCGATCGTCCGAGAACTGCACAGGTTTCTGTACCCTGCACAGGTTAAGAACGTGTAGCGCGAGCCCATTCTGAACACGCGTTCTTATAGGTGTGCACCTTTTCATGGTCCGTGAACTACTGGCATTTGTAGATTAGATAATTTGCTCATATCAGCTAGTCATATCTCATTACCGTCCCGTATAACGAGAACTTCCCATTGAGAATGTTATTTGGAGATTGTTTAAAATAAATGCTTTATATAGGCCTATTACTTCGGCTCGCTTTAGAATGCCGAAGTATTGAAATCATGCGATACTTTTGTGTGTGTCTATTTTCCTGTAAACACGATATAAGCACTCACAGATGTCGTAGAAAACTGTGGTACTAAAATCGTCATAATTTTATTGCAGAGAGTTAACAAGTTTTTGAGCTTTCTAGCGCGTGACGTAGTGCGTCGGGGTCGCTTTTTTTCTGTCAAAATTTCTAAAATATTGGGTAAACATTTTGAAAATTCTGTGTATGGTAGCGTTTTGTATGTTTTTGGGTACGAAAAAAACTATTTTCACAGATTAAAAGTCGCTTCGGAGTCACGTTTTTGGATCGAAACTTTGAAATTACAATGTAGGGTAACGTTTTATATGTTTCTGGGTACGCGAAACCCGATTTAAAAAGCCGTAGCGCGTCAGGGTCACGTTTTTGTGCCATCTTGTGTTTTGTTTTTATAAAAACTGCATGAATGCTATAATTATCACCTCAAATTGATGAATTATTTACTATAATTTGTATTACATTATTGAACTATTATTGCTACTATATATTTTGTAATAATAATAATTATTATTCTTTTTTATTGTATTAGCTTCCACACCACCAGCGAGGTAAAGTTTTTTACCGTGGTTTTTACTAGTCATGTAGAGAAAAACGTTATCATTACGCTTTGTACGTTCTTTGATCTCTTTGAGTTTACATTTTCTATTTAGTATTCCCCGTTTTGAACATGTCTGATGTAGAGGAAACATGTTTTATATGTGCAGAAAAATTACAAAACGGTGCAGGTGCAGGTACTGTTACAACTGTGAAACAGAAGGGTGTGACTGTTTTTAGAGAAGCAAGTACCTATTAAAAGAAAAGACGGCAAAACCGAACGATTTTTTAAATATGTTCAATCAATCATCGTGCATGATTCATGTAGAAAAAGATACACATTTGAAAAAGTAATTGCAGCATTATTGCATTTCAAAAGTGTTAATCAAGCTTTATTAACATAAGCGATCGGCTGTGCAGTATTTAAATTTAAAGAAGGGTGTTTTTTGAGTGGTGAAAAAATTACTTCAGAATTTATACTGAAGGTAAAGAAAATACCCCTCGAAACCCGTGAAATGGATTATGACGTGCACACAATTACGATGCGAGATAAACTTTTAATATTTGCTGAGCGTCGTGTTGACGAATGGGGAAGCGAAGTTGTTAATCGCCTTCAGAATGTTTCCGATTTAGTAGCCGCAGATGGAAACTACCCCACATTCTTTGAGTACTTTTTTCAAGATGTTATTTTAAAAATCAAGCATGGTTCTCTAGAGAAATGGAAAACCAAGTGTGTTGCTTCGTCTCATTCTTTAATTAATTGCTGCATCACGACCTAGGTCATTTTTGTCACCCTTGCAAATTGGAAAGGCTGCATTCTTATACAAGAAATGGATCAAGAAAGCTTGAGGTTGGACGTTTTATCCTCTCAAAATAATTATTATTATTACTAGTATTGTTCCAAAACAAATAATAGCATTAATAGTTCAATATTATAATAAAAGTTAGAATTACTATTATTTAAACAAACTATTACAAATACAAGTGTGAATGCAACAATTGTAAGAATGTAAATTAACAAAAATGTCATATTCAGAAATAACTATTATTATTAAAAACACATTAAAAACAATAATAATAATAATACAACAAATTTATAATACATTCAATTTCAGGTGATAATAAGGCATTTATGCAGTTTTTATAAATAAAATCCAATGTAAAACAAAACCTCACAGTAATTAACTTTACCTCACGGGTGGTGTGGGAGCTTGTACAATAAAAAATAATAATAATGATTATTATTAAAAAACATATAATAGCAATAATAGTTCAATAATATCATACAAATTATAATAAATAATTCATCAATTTCAGTTGATAATAGCACACTCATGCAGTTAACTCAAAAACGGTTTATTTCACAGAAAATTTTTAAAATTAAATTCTCAATAATTTTTATACGAAACATTTTTTCTAGGATGCGCCCAACCTAAGTTATTTGGAAAAAACCGGAATTTTGCCACCATTTTCCAAGATAGCGGCGTAAGCTCAAAGTGGTGGAGGTCGCAAACTTAGTATGTTTTTTAGAATGTCAAAATGTACTATATTACCAAGTTTCACCTCTCCCGAATTTTTTTCCAGGCAAATGTACCTGTTGCAAGGCTAATAATTGTAGGAGGGGTAGGAGAGGTGATATTAAAGTACGGGATTAACTAATAAATATTATTATTATTAGCTAGAGAGAAAACTATTCTATCGATTTCGAACAAATTTGCACCAAACACGTCAATTAGGCCTTTATAGATTCACGAAAAAAGGTTTTTAAAAATTTTGAAAAACAACCCCCTTTATGGCAAAAAAACCCCAACAATCAGTTATTATTATTATTATTATTAGCCAAAAGAGAATTTTTATAAAGATGTGGTTTTTGCATATGGTAGGGTACATTAAGGGCTACAAATAAGCCAAATTTTATCAAATCGTTAGAGCCCTTTTTTGGAGGGTTGTTTGGCCAAAAAGGGGGTTGTTTTTCAAAACTTTTCAAAGCCCTTTTTCGTGCATCTATGCAAGCCTAATTGATATGTTTGGTGAAAATTTGTTCAAAATCCATCGAATAGTTTTATTAATAATAATAATAATAATAATAATAATAATATTTATTTAATATTATTCCTCAAGGCGAGATGTTATTATATTGTTTTTATTGCACCAACACCGGTAAACATAAACGGTACCAGGAACTGGCACATACTTCCTCACAAACATATTTTTTAAATTATTAAACAGATTCACTGTGACTTCATAATTGTAGGTGGGGTAGGAGAGGGGATTTATTAAAGTGGGAAATTAACAAACTAATAATTATTATTACTAGCTGAACCGTGCGAATACTACGCAAGTTAGGAGTACTTACCTCAAGGCCATAGCCGGGGGAACAACAACAAATAGGTGTATCCACAATGCTGTTTATAACCACGCTTACAATTAATTAAAAATAGCAATGTAGTGGCGTAACGGCAGCTCTCCAGCTGGGTATTGTTATCAGTGTTGCCAACGGTAAGAAAATATCACTACAACTTACTTGATCCTACATCACTGTTACTTTCGGATTTGTTATTTCTTTTTGTTTGTATTTTTTCGTATAATTGTATTTTGTATAATTTTCCGGTGTAGCGGTTAAGGAAAGCTTTAAAATGATGCCTCATTCATGTAATTTGAAGATGTATTAAGGAAGTTATGGCGTACCGACAAAAAATGGCCTTGAGAAATAATATATGTGATTATTATCTAGAGAGAAAATTATTCGATCGATTTCGAACAATTTTGAACCAAACACGTCAATTAGGCCTGTATAGATGCTCGAAAAAAGGTTTTGAAAATTTTGAAAAACAACCCCTTTATGGCCAAAAAACCCCCAAAAATCAGTTATTATTATTATTATTATTAGCTAAACGAGAATTTTTAGAAAGATGCAGTTTTTTGCATATGGTAGGGTACATTAAAGGCTACAAATAAGCCAAATTTTATCAAAATCGTTAGAGCCGTTCTTTTATAAAAATATAATAACTGATCTTTTGGGGGTTTTCTTTCCAAAAAGGGGGTTGTTTTTCAAAATTTGTCAAAACGGTTTTTCGTGCATCTATACAGGCCTACTTGACATGTATGGTGCCAATTTGTTTGAAATCGATGGAACAGTTTTCGCTCTAGCTTTGTATTGTATACATACAGACATACAGACATTTTGTAAAAACCACTTTTTTGGACTCAGGGGGTCCCAAAACGGATATTTCCACAAAAATCTCAACAACGATTTTTTTGCGATCACTATAGGCCTACTTTCTATATACGATAGTATAGTGAGAAAGTAATATAAGAGCTAAATTTTTTTATTTTTACAAGTAGTATATACAAAATAGTAAAATTAAAATATGAACAAGCTTCTTTGTTAATAATGTGTCAATTAATTTTAAATATAGTAGTAAAAATCAATGGTCGTTAGACCGTTCACTGAAATGACAAAACATACATCACTATAAGAAATTGTACTATTAAATATCACACACACACAGACACTTGACCATACATGTACACATCTATTCTTGCATACATGTACACTACACATATACGGTAAGACATATACTAAGATATACTAAATAAACAAATATATTACAAGGTGATCTTTACCTAAATTATTTATATTTTAAATAAGGAAAACCCCAATATTCAATATAATTGATTAAATTCCTTAAAATAAACGTTATCGCATTAATTATGTATTCAAATGAATAATGCTACGATTCATAGGTAAAAAACAACAGCTACGTTGTATAAATAATTATTATAATAATAACTAAGGGAGACACCTGCGTGCTTCGCACGCCAACCCTGTTCGAACCTTCTACGCACATATGTTATGTTTTCTTTATAATAAAGATGTAGCATAAACTATTATAAAAGCGAGTGTACCTACTTACGTACGTACGTACGTGAATAACATATAATATAACAGCTGATTTCACCCATCATCTGTAATACTTGGACAAAACCAAGCTTAGATACTTTGGAGTTATGTTTACAACTTCAATCATTATAATTTCTTATGAAGTTTTTTTTTTAATATGAGTTATAAAACTAATGTATGCTATAATTCGTATTGAGATTTGCTTTGAGGTTATACAGCTTTTATCATCAATATATTCGTTTATACAAATTTAAAGAAGAGATGCTTATTCGTTTAGCTTCGGAAACATTTGTACATCTTCGTATAACATGTAAACATATTCGATTATTAATTTCTTCACTATAATATTTATAACTTCCAAATTATTTGATCTATCAATATGAAGTTAAAAACAATTAAAAGATAGCATTTTTAACTTTTATTGAATATATATTATATTAAGTAGGTATGTAAATGAAAAATATTAACAAATATGCCTACAGTTTTATATTTCTTATAATTGTACACATTTACCAAATTAAAAATCCCCGTCAGCATAGATAGGTTGGCCTAGATAAAGTCTGTTATTTTTAAATACAGTAGTATTTTTTTAAATGAAGTATTTCTGATGTGTATCTAATTAATCTGCCTGTGGTTTTTCACGGGGGCTTACTAGTTAATAATAATATAAACACTAAGATGGCAAATAATGTTATATGTACAAATCAAATTATTATGTATATTATTTTATAACAGCAGTTATAATAAAGGTTAAAAGAAATAGCAAGTGGTTTCTAAATTTGTTTAGATTAACAAGGAATTTCTGCAAAAATTATATTCTAATTTCTATTATAAATTTGTACAAGAGTTAATTCTAGTAAATATTATATGTGAACTAAAAACTACATCAAAAATTCATATTCATAATTAGAAAATCATTTACTAAAACTTAAACACAAATTTCAGATCACCGTTTTAAATTGACTTTAGAAAAATTCTTCTAAATTTTACGAAGTAATTATTAATAGATATAGTTAACATTTGTTCATAATATTTATTACATAGTTAATATAATAATTCTCAATAATGAGATACAACTATCCAGGTCTCTAAGAACATAATACTTTAATAATAATATTGTAATTATTCCACTATTTCTGAGGTTAGGTGGCAAACAGAATATTTTACATTTTCTCTTCTTGTCAAATTGTTTCACTATTTTTACTAAGAAGGATACTATGAAATAAGACTTTTTATTTTAGAAGCTTTTAAATGTGAAGCTATTTTTTAAAACAGTAAGTCACTATTAATTTCATTTTTAAAGTAACAAAAATTTTAATTCGTTTTTCAAATGATAATAAAACATAAATTATTACATAAAAAACGTACCCTAACTAAAACGGATATTTTTAGACGAGTTATGTTACAATAATGTACTATAAAACCCCCCAATAATTTTTTTTTTGAAATTTTAGGTATATAAAGTCGACTTTTTAGCACACTCTCATGAAAGAAACAAACACATCTTTAAGCTGTGTTACTAGCTTCGAGTAATTGAATTCAAAAAATTATAATACAATACATATGTCTAAAAGCAGTCAGTATATTAGTTTTTTTCAAAGTGTGCATAACTGTTTACTATAAAACAACACTTATTTATATGTTATTCGTTAATCTTTGGGAAGCTTCACTCACGAATCTGAATTATCAAAATTACAAATATATCACAGTAATAAACTTACATTACTTGATATATAT
>JAGFPH010006416.1:6958-22606 GCA_018207615.1 Philaenus spumarius | reverse complement strand
TAACGAGTTCATATTAAGAACAACGATGTAACAAACATTTCTGTTTTTGTCCCATTTCAATCGGACATCTTTTAAGGTTTTAATTAAATTACACAGTCCGTTGTCCACTTGTTAGGGCCTTCCTATTGGTGTGAATGGGAAGGCGCTTCGCTTCTCACCCAATATGGTCCTGTCAGGAATCTTAAAAGAAATAACCATAACGAGTAAGTTTAATACGTAAGAAAGTGTATTACATTCGCCAGGAAGTAGTTTCACCCTGACATCAGGTGCGAGGTTGCCGATTCTTGGTAATATGATCTCGTGAATCAGATTATCACATTATAATTAGTTTTATTTTAATATTGAACTAGGGCGTTCAAGGAGGGTTTAATATTGAACTAGGATTGTAAAAGGGTCTATTGCGGACGGGTGGCTATAAACCCTCCAGGTTAGTTTGGGCTGCCTCAAGTTAGAGTGGCGCGACCTACAGTTAGATTGTTTACATTCTATATGCAAGTGTAATCTATCATGAAAATCAATCAAATATAAATCAACGTAAAACGTTATAAATCGTTATAAAACACAGCAAATAAATAAATATAATTAACTAAATTAAATCAATCAGGTAAGCACACCTAACTGGCGAAATATTTGCACGGGTTAGCTAGTTGTTAATATAGTTGATTGGATTAAAACTCTCACCAAATGAATTTAAATGTAAGTAAATTAATTTGCATTCGTTTAGATTTAAATTAATTATTGTATTTATTTGACTAAAATTAAAAGTAATTATATCAACCAGAAACAAATTAACTCTAATAAACTAGATATAAATAAATAACTAATGAGTTTGACTTGTGAGAAAGTAACTTAGATCAAATAAAATACGAACACAAAATCTCACAATAAATACGTTTACTAACCTCAACGTATTTATTGAGTAATAGTAAATAGTAAACGTATTTATTGTGAGATTTTGTGTTCGGGTTTTATTTTATCTAAATAAACTAGATGTTTGTATTTTTTACGTTATGTTTACAAAATATCCGTTTCAGCCTTCAGTGTTTTATGTTTAGAGGGGTGCCTGCCAATACAACGCACCATTAAAGCAGTTTGTACAGATTTATTTCCTCGTATTGCTTTGTCGGCTGTTCTCGTTAATAATACAGAAATACGAGTAAAATAATATTTGCCTTCGTGTTCTGATCAATCGCTTTAGTAGTGGCAACAATTGAGTATTAAGTCAAATGATTTTAAACAAAATGAACTACCTGTATATTGTTGACTTTTAAAACTGTAAAAAGAAAATATTTCCTTGTATTATGTTTATTATTTCATTATTTTACAAGAACTAAGATTAAGTTATCAAAAGAATACGTATTTTCTTTACGTAGTTTTAATTATATTAAAGACTTTATTCGTTATTTTATTACAGCCTTATAATATGTATATAAAGTTTATATATTTAACAGTGTTCCCATTTAGTGGAAGTGAAAATACTTTAAGAAAATTATTTGTTACATTTTATTACTATATCATACATTCAAAACTCTGATTTTATATTTTGTGTTAAAAATGTTTAAAATATCTTATTATGCGTTGTTTAAAACATGATAGTAATAAGGCACAGATTTGATATTCAGAAGTGAAAATTATTAGATCCGAGACGAAATTATATCCAGTTTCTCATTACTTGAAACAATTTAGTAATTGATAAATATTAAGGAAAATTAAATCTTATCAATCTCGAACATAAATTGTTTCAAAAAATGCCTGCGCAGTGTTTCATACCTCATTCTCACGTGACTGAAGAGCTATATATATATAAAGTCATGGACACGCTCTAATAACTAAAGAGACCTCCTTTGGAAGCGACTACGTGCGTAGCAGAGCAATTAATTAGTCACAATGCTATTCGGTTCCATTGCAAACGATTACGAGTGAATCAACTTTGTGCGGATATAGACAACAGGTAATAAGAGAACAGGGAGGTTCGTTTATGTTTTATTTCCGGATTAAAAAGTGGTAGTAAATATGCATCAAAATTGCAGATTTTTTTGTGAAAGGGTCTTTGTAAGATCCTTCAGATTAATCTTTTTTTCGATCCGATTCAAAATTGCAGAGTTTAATCGTTTTGGGGTAGGGATTTGAGGAATATAGGCCTATATAAGCCCAAGTACTATTTATGAGTTATATCATTCGAAAGGCAATTAAATTTACTACATTCCTGTGCAAAGGTATTTTAGGTACAAATCCCGGAACAAGGAATAAAATACATAGGAAACTCCCGATAAATGACTTCTTTCACTATCCATGTAAGATAATTGCGCAATTTCTACCACTTATAAAACCGAGTACAATTTGTCAGTTAAATCATTCGAAAGGCAACTAAGTTTACTACAATCCTGTGCAAAGTAGTTTAGGTACAGTTCCCGGAACAAGGGACAAAATTCATAGCAAACTCCCAGTATTTAATACTAGTTATTCCCGGAAAAGAAAATTCGGCTGTAGTAATGAGGCAGTGCTGCTTACTTTTTCTTCTTTTTTTAATACATCATCTACAGGCACCGATACATTGAGGTTGAAATAGAAACAATAACTGTCAGGGTGACGTCTCCACAGTTCCGAGGGCAAATTGGTCTCCACAGTGCCGAGGGCAAATTAGTCTCCACAGCGTCTAGGGCAAACTAGTCTCCACAGCGCAGAGGCCATAAATTATCAAAGGGTCTGCTCAGTTATGCCAAAATGACGAAGGTCAATATCTTCAATGCCATGCTCAATGAGTTTAATTGGTGAGTAAATATTTGTCATATTTTTATTAAACTATAAATACAACGTTGCTTTAGAATTCGAAGACTATTTGGTTAGGTTAAGTTAGGTTAGGTAATGCCCAGAAGGCCGCTTTTACTATTACTGTACTTTATTTGTAATGTTAAAATAAATCAATCTAGTAATGTATAAGTGTCTCTACATAGTCATTCAAGATTAACTGCGAGCATCTCAAAAAAAGTACGAGATGAAATCACATAAAATTCATTATGTTACTTGAGAATTCGAGGCGTATCATGTCTGCAATGAAATGTATGCAAAATTTGCGTCATTCCAATGCTGATCATCTACCATGCTCAGATAGGCACACTCCATTACCACGGTTCGTTGCTTTTCTTTTGTGAATTCCAATTCGGCTGTCAAAACTGTCAGATTATGTCAGATAGCCCGCTCGGCGCTGTGGAGACTCGACGCTCTGGAGACGGATTCAACTGACAGTCACTCCAGCCTGGGTCGAAGTTGACTACAATTGACGAGCCTAGTGGTAGGCCTACGTCCACGCAAAAATCTAATTCGCTTAGTATAGGCCTATTCCAGTGGACAGGAGTCCTTATTAAAACGACTTACATTATGGACATTATACAAACTAAGTGAAGAATTTTCATTACAAGACCTATCTCAGGTTTATAAACAGATGGTTCTCAAATACTACAGAATTGTAACATTTTCTCTCTGTATATCTTACCTTATCATCGTTAACATGGCCTTTTCTGTAAAGCAATATGTGAGCAAAAGTTATTGCTCCCATATATGGGTTTTCTAAGCCGTTACCTGTGTACAAAATACATTCTCCACCTTATTCGTATTTGTTATTTCTCTGGTATCCGCAAAAATGCGTTCATCCCCCAACATTCATGTTCTCGTTCTCAACGCTATCAAAAATATCTCATAGCAGATTTGTTTTCCTGTAGGAACGCAGCATGTGCCAGAAAATAAAGTTACTCGTCTATACTAATATTGTAAAGAGGTAATTTTTGTTTGTTTGTATGTAAGGGGTAATCCCTGGAACAACTGAACCGATTGAAAAAAATGTTTTACTAATAAAAAGCTACATAGGCTATAATTTATTTTGAGAAAACTTTTTTTATTTCAATATTTGCAAATTTAGTCGGAAAAATCTTAGAATAAGCCTAGACTGACGAATTATCACATGTATTTACTTTTATAACCATAGCAACCAATTGAATAAAAACAGATAAAACAGCTATTTGCTCCGATATTTCCATTAACAGCTGATTTCAAATTTTGAAGCAATTATTTAAGTTTCTAACTTTTAGGTTAGGTTTTTATTAAAGACCTGAGCCTTGCTGGTTCTTTTAACCTATATTATAACTGCTATTAAAAAATATACGAAAGAATTGAATTTAAACATTTAATATTATTTACCATCTTAGCTGTGTGGTTATTATTAATAATATTATAAAGTGGCAAAATTTGTTTCTTTATTTGTTTGTATGTAGGGGTAATCTCTGGAACTACTGAACCGATTCAAAAAAAATAATTTTACTAATAATAAACTACACTATCCTTGAGTAATATATGATAGAATTAATTTTGATTTAAGGGTTGAAATAACCTCTAAAATAATAAATACTAGTTGTCATACTGTCCTTAAAGTTAGAGAGCTGAAATTGTATACATTTATTTCTTACAAGATACATAGAAAAAGTAAACTGATTTGCATTTTGTCGCGTGCTGCTAAGGGGTGAAAATGTGATAACCTCTAAAACAAAAAACAAAATACTTATTATATTTTCCTTAAAGTTATTAAACTGAAATTTTTTACATTTTATTTCTTACAACATACATAAAAAAAGTATCATAGATTGACAATTTGTCGTGTGCTGCTAAGGGATGGAAACGTAGTAAAAATGTTGATTGTTAAAGCTAGAGAATTAACCCTTAATAAATAAGACATATTAAAATTTAATTGTAAAGCCTATGTTTTATATAGAATAACCTGTTTGCATTTGCTTCAACGCTAGTTACTGCGGGGGTTGCGAGCGAAGCGAGCAGGATTAGAGCCCTCTAGTTTATTATAAAATCCTCCAAACCACACAAAATTTAAATTTTGCCTCAGGCGTAAAGGTCAAAAAGTTTTTCAAACTTATTACGTTTTATTAAATTGTTTTTCTGCCATATAGTGGAAACAAAAATCTGCTTTTGAATCGATTTAATTAACTATTAATTCTAAAATAGTAAAGAAACAATTATATCAAAAATATATTAAACCAAGAGTAGCTAATAATTTATATTTCGTCTGGGGTGTGTAAAAAACCTGTTTTATGTAATACCAAAAAAACACAAACTTTAAGTCACTGAGAACTAAATTTAATTATTCCCCCGACAACTCTCCTCCCCTTTAATCTCGCAGGACAACCAAAATAAACGATCTAGCGTTACTTTAGGAGGACCCACTTCATCCTTTTAATTGGTTAGGATAAGATATGTGTGTAGGCCTACCCTCTTGTGTAAGTCTTTACCTTCTGGTGAATTTAAGTGCACAAAATGACTATAAAACACAGCCATTAAACTAACGCACTAATCAATACAGACAAGAGATATTTTTTTCTAAATCAAATCGTACAGTAAATTTGTACAGTTGCTATTTAACATAGCCACGGTTCCCCTTCAGATTATAGGATTTGTTGAAATCAAAATTTCAATTGATATGCTGTCCAAAGAAAAATAGAAAAACCTACATTGACTTCGTTAAATTAAAAAACATTTTATGAGATAATAGTTTTTAATCATTATTATTTTAAAATTTACTTATTTCCTGTTAAATATTTTTTATTCACAAATGTTCTTTTTAGTCCAGTGAATGACGGTTTTCCGCTAAGAATTATTTTGGAAAATGCCGACTGACGTAAAATTTGAACAGTAATTAGAGAATTGCTCGTTGTTAAGGGATGGAACGTTTCAATAAATTATATTATAAACAGTGAATGGATTTTTCGTTTAACATAAATACACAATTAAAACGATTCAAGCTGTTGAATATATGTTTTTATTTTATTTATTTATTCATAATAACCACCCCAAGCGGTGGTTTGTAAGGGTGAAACGTTCTAATACATCGTAAGTCATGTTCCAGAACATACACTAATCTTTATTCGACACATTCCAATCTGTTAAACAATTCAACTTTTTTTTTTCAATGTGGGTAGTTAGTTTTCACCCCTAAAATGTTCTCACATTAGAATGAGGTCACTTTTGAAGTAGAGGTTAAGTCGAGCTTAATTCCAAATTGTTATAAAAATCGGTCTTTTAAAAAGAGTTCGGAGGTTATACATTATTTTGACGGTCATACACACGACTGTTTAGGTTTATTTTATGGGGTTTACACTTTAAACAACAAGGAACCACATTAGTTAAACTTCGAAAAGCTAATGAACTTAACCGAAGGAAGAAACATTTTTACATTAAACCAGAGGATACGTATGTAGTTAACGATTACTTAAAACAAATGGTTAATTATATATAAAACATGTTTCAAATTTGTGATGTACATTCAATAACGTTAATACTACATTAAAGTAATTACATAACGTCCTACTTATAAACTGGGCGGGTAACGTTTAATTAATAATGTATATATTGCATGCAATATGTAGTAGAGTGTATTTTGCTTACTAGCATGCGGCGTACCAGTTTGAGTGAGAGCTTTAATGCATTTATACTTTAGTGTACAGTGCGAATATTAGTTTTGGTTTAAAGTTTTCATTAAGTTATAAAACTCTATCCAGTTCTGTTTTATTAAACTTTCGTAATCGTTCGTTTTATGTTACACCATTTTTGTTAAGGGTAAGTAACAATCGAAGTATCATCATATAACAATAAATAAATTTTCGGTATATGATTCTTTGGTACTATATCACAAAACGATTTATAAAAGATAAAAGATTTTATAGAAACTATAAATATAGAACATATAATATAAAACAAAATAATACGAATATAGAATAATAAAATATATTAGAAACAATATATGTACTGTAATTGGTTTTAAGTTCTTTATCAACACTTTTTAGGAGAGCTAATTATTAAATTACAACTAATTTTTATTTTTTACACTGATTACTGCACCAAATTATTGCATTTTAAACTAATTTTTGTTTCGACCTTATGGATAGGATATACAGGCCGTTCAAAAAGTCCCTCTCTTTTAATCTTGGAACAAGTAGAAATAAATAAATGAACTTCGGGGTATCTTTATATGACAAAGGGAGATGAATTTTGGTGTAACCGACCATTTCACCCATTAGCCCAAAATGGGGGGTTGAGAGGGTAATTCTAAAATCTTAAATACAAACCCCCTTCAAATGATATCTCATTTTAAAGGGCTTGATAAATGAAGAAGAATGGCACAAACTATAGTGGTCTCTATCTTAACAATATCGAAAACGGTGGCCAGTCAAATTTTAATGTCCTATGTTAACACAATAATTGTAATTAAGTTACAAACACTATGTTCTAGTGGAAAGGAATAAAGGTTCTTTGAATTTTATTTAGTAAAATCAGAGGGTCATTCAAAATGTAGTATTGAACAAATATTTACACAATTTGGCATAAGATTAAAAGAAACGAATAAACTTGCAGTTTCTAGGTACAGCAGGTAATAGTTTTCTACGTTGAAAGCACAACTACTGATAACAATCCAGAGATTTTGAGCATTTAGTCTAAATTTAGAATTAAGGTAAGTCTTTAGCTGTATTACTAATGAAACGTACCTAATTAAAAATCTGTGTTAATAGAAATATTTTCAACTTTGATTAGCCGCCATTTTCGATAGGGTTGAGATAGAGACTTCTAATTTGTGCAATTCTTTTTCCTACATGTTTCAAAGTTAAGGGGTGGGGACTTTTTGGACACCCGGTATATACATTTAAATACCTTTTGTTTTCAAGCAGTCTGGTGAACATACTCGGTTAGTACTATCTGAGCAATGAACGAGTTTACACGAGCGTTAAGTTTCATGTTCATTTAAAGAAAGAGTAACTATGTAATGTGTTTTAAATGTAGCTTGTGTTCAAAGTGTTGTAATATATGTTTAAGTGCTGTGTAATGTTAATGTATGTAATTATAAAAAAAAATGATAAATAAATGCAATTGAAGTCGGCTTGACTTCATAGGAATCGAATAGGAATCGGCAAACAATCTTCACCGATAAATAAGTACGGTTACTTGGCTGCAAGCCCAACAAAATGTACTGGGTACCCCATCTAAAATTTTGCAATAGCTAACTTTTGGACTATAAAAAATATGACAGAGTACTTTTATTTTTGTAAGCTCTAAAATTACATGGAAATCAGTTGTGAAACTTTCCCAAAATTCCAAATAACAACAGCTGGAGATCATTTTAACTTAATTATTTCAGGTTGTTTGCTGTATTTGTTCATTAGTTTTATGGCCTGTTTTATCAGAAATTAAGTTGATTACAAAGTTAAATAAGAAGTATTACCAAACAAATCACAAACACAAAAATGGCATTAAAGAATAATTAATTTAATATCTAATATTTAATTTAGAAAGTTTCAATTTAAAAGTCTCAAATTTGACCAAAGAATAACTTCTCATTATACAAATTTAGGGATAATATTTAAAAAAAATCTAAATCTAAATGAGCTCCGTCTCATTTTAGAGCTTACTAGGGGCTCTGCCCCTGGACGCTTCGCGTCTCAACCCCGCCTCGGCCTTCGGCCTCAGATGGCTGCTTCGCTTCGCTCGCAATTGGAAAATTCGCTAAAGAATCTCGTTAATCTTTGGCTCGTTTGTACATAGGTTTGTGAAATTATTAAACCACGCTTAAATATATTAACAATAAATACAAGATTAATTATAACCTCAACTACATGATTTAGAAACGTAAGAGGCTTTCAGTACGATTTTAGTCCTAGTTCTACTATCTTCTGTCAACTAAAGTTTTGAAACCAGGCCTAAATATAGTACAAATTATTGCAGGATTAACATAACCTCAATAATATATTTCAGAAATGAGCCAAGCCTATTTTACAAAATTGACTATTAGAATTTATCCATCTTTGCCAAGTTTATCTTTTTTTTTTGGCAAAATAAATTGTTAAATCAGGCCCAATGTATTCTAATTCCAACGTGCTAAAGCAGTATAAATTAGCTTGTTTTTAACAGTAATTAAAAACTATCCAATGAACAGCTGATGAAACAGTATAAATTGGCTTGTTTATAAACAGCTGTTTATTAACTATTTCGCTGTTATTTTGTAACCAACATGGCAACCCATAAGACCCAATGTTAAAAATTTTCAACTTTTAAATTAGATTTTCTCTAAAAATTGCGTTTTTACACGAAATACAACTATATGGGTGTACTTAAAAATCAAAACTATACCTAAATACAAAATTTCTTTGAATTCGTTAGAGCCGTTTTCAAGATCCGCGACAGATACAAAGATAGAAACAAAGATAGGTACAAGAATAGGATACTTGCTCATTTAAAGTAATAGGATAAAAATAAGGGTAGTTGCCATTAAAACTTATGTGTACCCCCTAAGGTTCAAAAGCTAGCTATTGCAACATTTTAGGTGTGAACCAATTATTTTGTAGGCCTATGGAACGTATAATTTTCTGAACTTTAAATACCTGTAATTAGTAAATGGCTAAAGATTAAGAAATTTTAAAACATACCCAGAATAAAATATTCCTAAAATATTGTTTTACACCTGAAAAAAAATCATAAAATACAGGGTGTACCACAATAAATTTCAAAGTTAGCCTCCATATGGCTGCAATTTTTACAATTAATTCACAAAATATATTTTTAAACTTAATTGAAAATAAAGGAAGGTTCCCCATTTAAAGTACTATAGTTTGAAAGTTAGCTATTGTAACATTATAGGTGAGACACTCCGTATAGTCCTATACCCTATCCATAAGCTAAAAACAAAAACCAGTTTAAAATAAAATAATTTGATGTAGTTAAATAAATGTAACAAAATTAAAATTAGTTGTCGCAATTTTATATTTAGCTCTCCTAAAAAGTGCTGACAAAAAAACTTAAAACCAATTACATATAATGTGATTTGTTTCTAAAGTTGTCAGTAGCATAAATGAGTATATTAATAAATCAAATGTCAGTGTCTTTTAAATTGTTGGTTTAATAACAAATAATATGTTTATTCAATTCAGCCATCAATAAAAATTTTTCAAACAAAAATAATTATGATATTAAATAAATAAATATAATAGATTAATTTCGTTAGAATTAACATTTTTTTAAGAGTTTGTTAAAAATTCCATATTTTTACAGAATCACATTCGATAATTTGCAGTTTAAAAAATAACATATTAATACAATTTAATATTGTATAACTTTGTATTGAATTTAATCTACTGTTGTCTACGATTGCAAGCTCTTTAGGTCATATGTGACGAACAAAAAATACCTATAAACAGTCTGTCTGTATTTGTCGTGTTTTGTTTCAAATTGCTATAAAAGTCGTTATCCAACGACTTAATTAATATAATATAGTTAAATTAATTAAAAAACTATTGTAATAGGCGTTTGAATTTTATTTAGTTGTTACAATATTAACATTTTATTGCAGCTATCTGTAGACTATTTACTCTCTATAACAAGTAACTATATAACTAATGAAAGATTTTTATTATATGATAATGAAATATTTACAATAAAAACAATCTGAATAATTTTTAAACAGATTTTCAATATATCTTAAATGTCAAATCGAATGAAGTTTTCAATTTTGAAAATAAAAATCTAGTAACTTTTAGTAACAGCAAATTCGATTATATTCTCAGATGGATTGAACTTTCCTTTGCGATTTTAATAAAATTATTAATTTAATTTTTGTATACAAATATTTACAAAAGTGCTAAATATTTACAAAATATTTAAAAGTGCTACTGATTAAGAAATATATAAATCGCATTTGTACATCACAATAGCTTGTACGTTTCAAACTTTTACATTTTATTTATTTATTATTTCGGCTCGCATTAAAATGCCAAAGTATTGAAATTTTGCGAAAATTCTAAAAATTTTACCCCCAATTTTGATGACTTTTCTCTACGTTTTCAAGGTCTCTGAACACGATAAAGCGATACAAAATGTATCCGTGTGCCTGCTGTGCGGTCACTATAAGCCTTGTATCACGGACCTGCTGTCCTTAAGGCCTCGTCTCCCATCCACCAGATAACTGGTCGTGGGAACAGCTTGCCTGTGTACGCCTGACGTCCGGACAGGCCGTCCGAGGCTGCCCGAGCCGTTCCCGTACAAAACGGGAAAAACACGGCACATCAAATTCCTGTGGCCCGAGTTGAGGCAGGCGTGGCATTAACCTTACCTAACCTACCACAGGACCCAGTGGGACACCGGGCCGCCTGTGGCCTGCGATTACACTGGCCGTGGGAACAAGGCTATATATGCACTCACAGACGTGTAGAAAACTTTTGGTGGTGCCAAAATCTTCGTAATTAATTTTATTGCGGATAGTTGAAAAGCTTTCGAGCTTTCTAGCATGACAGCAACGTGACGTGCGTGACAAAAACTTAACATTTTTGAGTATTTAAAAAAACACAAGCCGACTTCTTGAAAAAGTAGTCCATCTTTCCATCTTGTTCTTTTTTTTTTTTTTGCACTTAAACACTAAAAAAATTTGCTGTTGTTTAAATTTAAAACTAATATTTGAACCTCCACAGTTACGTCTACTTGCATCTGCTGTTTTATTGTTTTATTAAAATTACAAATACGTTTTTTATAAAACTTATATTTCCAGGTCGATGCTAAGACATTAGACAAACTTCGCAGACAAATATCGATTTGTAAAATGTTTAACAAATCTGAACTTGGTTTGGAGTATAGCAGTGTTCCAGGATTTAAAGCACCAGTTTTCACGTCCTACAATGACACGAATAGTTTCAAATATCTGTATCAACAGTACGATACCGGAGAAGAAGTATCGTATTCCTTACATAATAAAATATTGTATCTTTTAAATACATACAGCAATAAATATCTTCACGTTTTTGCTGTAATTGGTATTCTTGGTAACTTACTAACATGTATCGCTATACAGCGAAACAAACCAATGCACAACTCGCCAAATTTGTATCTATTTAGTCTGGCTTTAGCTGATATTGCAAAACTGTTTCTAAACTTTTGCGATCATGTTTTTGAGTTTAACATTTCTAGGTAAGTCTATGTAATACTGATTAGTAGTACTTGTGTATCAAAACGTTGTTCAATATTTACTGAAACCAAAGTCGGTTAGTAAATCTGGAACGTCAAGACAAAGATAAGAAAAAAGCATAAAAATAATAAAGAACAAAGTATTTAGTTAAATAAATAATTATTTACGTATTATAAAACAATAAAACAATATTATAAGTAAATATAGCTGAGGAAAAATACGTAATTTATTTTTCTCAATTTCCAGTTACGACAGAAAGACGATACACATAGGGTGGGTAGACTTTCACTTAGAATATTCAGTGTTCATAAAGTCCTTTTAAACCCCTCATTATTTTTGTTACTGGAAATAAGTTAACAAAACTTTGAATATATCTTGTGTTGCATAACAGGACAAATATTTTGACATATCAGATCCGCTATGATTTTGGGGGCTTGGGGGGGGGGGGCAAGAGGGTTAAAATTTTCAAATATAAATGTAGGTCATGTAACAATGGCGCCAACTAGAGCTTAATATCTTGATTCATTTTAAAGTAATGAAAAATCAAAGTTCTGGAAAATAACATACAACCTACATAGGGCCTTTTCTGTTATATCCCCGCATTTACAAACTATTTTCTAAGACTATTTTCTATTCTCAAACTATTTTCTATAGAATGAGGATTAATCGGGAATGTCCAAATAACTATTTATAACTACTCCATAACATATAAGGAAGGAAGTTTCCAGTTTTTGTTGCTATTAGATAAGGGTTATCGCAAGCGCGTAACTTTACAATTCCACTCTAGCCTAATATTTTTGCAGACAACGACGTTCTTTTACATTTTACTGTTAAATGTTGAATGCAGAAAACATACTGTGACTAAATAGGTTAGGTTAGAACCTTTTAGGTATTTTTTGTAATTATTATTTTTGCATATAGAAAATAGTTTGTAAATGCTGATATATAACAGAAAAGACCCCCTACTTATTCGTAATATTAACAAATTAATAACCTGCTTCGACGCTATGATAATATCATTTTCCAGAATTTTGATTGTCCATTACTTTGATTACTTTGAAATGAAGCAAGATACTAAGCTCTAGTTTGCGCCATTATGTTTCTCTTTTAATAAGCTTTTCAATGGCATACATGACCTACCTTTATACTTACAATGTTTATTCCCCCTCTTTTCCCCCCCCCCCCCCCCAAATTATAATAGTATTGAACTTGTAAGGTCTGCTTTAAATAGTTCGACCAAGCAGTTGAAGCGCTGTCGTGAGTTGAGCGAATTTCCAAAATTAAGTTTATATGATTTTAGGGTTTCAACCAACAATTTGATGGTTTAATCTACTCACGAAGGCGCTGAATAGCTGCCAATGTTTATGATATATTTTAGTAGAATTTGTTTGTACCTAAGCCTCCAGCTTCAACTCAAGCGCTGCTTCGTTCCACCTTTACCTTAGGCCTCGGGATATTGACCGGTTCGCTTTGCTCGCATCGTACAAACTCGGCCGTCGGCCTCGAGTCAGAAGACACAGTAAAATCCCTACATGGATTTGAACCGGGTACTTTTATGGTATTTAAAATTTTGATCGATTTTGGGGGAACCAAGCGAGCTATACAGTCGTGTAAAAAACTTAATGTGCAAAATAATATCCTGCATTACTTGTGTCAGATAAAACCCCCAAAATGTTGCATACTATTCTCATTCTATGTTTTACGAAAAAAACTTTTAAAAAAACACTAGTTAGTTCAGGTCAAAAAACGTGTTTACGGTTGTTGCATTTTTTAGCTAACGAACTCGTCCGAGCGACTTGTAAGACAACCAACTTGTGTACCAAACTTGAAACAAATCGGGCTTAAAATGCTTCCGTTAGAATGCGAACACACACATATATATATATACAATTTTTAATGCACACCAAAACCTGTCCTGGGGACTATGATCGGAGCTCATTTTCTACTCCTGACCTTAGGTCTCACCATAAAGGTTACTGCAATAGCTCATCTTTCCCATCTGTTGCGGGTGTTTTCTTATTAAGTAATCATGTTTGTAGAGTATTTATTAAAATGAAACGTAGTTTTACATAACTAAGACTTGTTTGGTCGCGATTTAAATGTTACAAAACTTATGATTGTCGATTAGAGTAAGTTCTAATGAAAACTGAACCCTAACTCCAGCCTTTGCTAGTCTCTCTCACTGACTTTTGGATTCGCCCTAGCTTGTACTACATAATAATTATAAATAAAATATCAAATACATCACTCTGTCAACAGCTGGAAATCAGATGTTATATCAGTGCTGGGTATGATTTGTATCAGTACGAACATATGGACTACAGTTGGGCTTACAGTCGACCGATATATAGCAGTATGTTGGCCGTTCAAAGCGCTGAAAACTTGCACGCTTTCTCGTGCTGTGAAAATCAACTGTGCAGTCTGGATAATATCTACTGTTTTTTCTTGTGCTAGGGTAAGTAGGTAATGCAGGGGATATATATTAATTTATATATAATTTTAAATAGTTTGAGTTAACAAATATACAATTCAAATATTGATTGCACTTCTCTAACTAAAAGATCTGTCATTGAAAATAAATCGGTAACTCGTTCTTTATGTTGACATTCACAAATAATAATTTTTTGTTAAAAGTAAATTAGGATATATGTTTAATTTGTGTTTTCAAGTTAAGGATAGCGCCCAAACCTAAATACATTTTTTTTAAACTATTAACACTTTCATACGCCTATCCAGTGATCTTTCAAAAATATTTTCCCTTTCCATAATAGATGATTTCTTTACTTCGTAATGTAACTAAGCTTTTTCGTATTATGTTTTATGAGTAAAAATTAATGACCCTATGATACCATGAAGTTTTACTCAAAATATATTCTAAACACTTGCAAAAATCAGTAGAATACTATGCATTCCTCTTAGAAAATATTTTAATAAAATTTAAAGCAACTCTCGAATCCAAAATTGTAACTCTATAGTTCATGGATTAAACTCTTTCAATATACGGACAATATTAATCTATGTTACAAAAATAACCTGTCCGATTTAACCTTACATAAGTTAGTAAATAATATCCGACGTTTTTTTCTAATAAATACTGGTTTCCAGTATTTAGAATGGGAGTACAAACCTTCAGGACGCTTTGGGGATTCCGCGAGGATCATCCTTTCAATGGACGCAGTCATAATCCATTCATTTCTGATTCCTCTTCTGATAATCATTTTTGCTTATACGAGTATTGTTCTGACCATTTGGAAGTCTGCAAAGTTGCGTACAGAGTGCAGCAGTGTTGAACAAAAATCAAATGGATTGGTATTATCTGGTAATGTAGAACATTATTTACTCAAATATTTTTTTAAATCTGTAAAAAAGACTTACATTTACTAAAATTAGTTCGGTGTATTGTTAATGCGTTTATTATTTCCTCCGATACTACCGTACTTTATGGTTTATTTTTATCACTTTTCTATTTAAACCGCAACATAATTGTCAATATTAATGAACGGATATCTTGTTCTTTTATTCAATATAAGTCTGTAAGAGTTGTTCATGTCTTTTTCATGGTTTCCTTCAAGATTTTCTTCTTTCTGTCTGTCTGTCATTCCATATACAGCCGATAATTAATTGTTCGTGAGACTGTGACCTTTGAGACA
>JAGFPH010006415.1:60631-79636 GCA_018207615.1 Philaenus spumarius | reverse complement strand
ACAAGCTAATTTATACTGTTTTAGCACGTTGGAATTAAAATAAATTGGGCCTAATTTAACAATTTATTTTCTAAAAACAAAGGTAAACTTGGCAAAGATGGATATATTTCAATAGTCAATTTTGAAATATAGGCCAGGCTCATTTCTGAAACATAGTATTGAGGTTATGTTAATCCTATAATAATTTTTACTATATTTAGGCCTGGTTTCAAAACTTTAGTTGACAGAAGATAGTAGAACTAGGACTAAAATCGTAATGAAAGCCTCTCACGTTTCTAAAGCATGTATTTGAGGTTATATTTAATCTTGCAATTACTGTTAATATATTTAAACCTGGTTTCATAATTTTAGTTGACAGAAGATTAAAGAGATTCTTTAGCGAATTTTCCAACTGCGAGCGAAGCGTCCAGGGGCAGAGCCCCTAGTCATACTAAAATGTAAACAATCAATATATATATATTTGTTATTATTACAAATATACCACATTGTATTTATTTGTTTAGATCAGATTTTAACTTAAAACAAAATCAAATTGCTTGAACATATCCATAAATTGTGTTTAGATGCTTTCATAACAAAAACAATAGGCTTTTGAAAAATTATTTCTTATTTAGTCTTTTAAAACCTTACGATTATAATAGCAAAACATTTTTTGTAGTAAAACAATACTAACTCAAACACACACATAATATTATGTGATACACTTAAATAAGAAACCACTATTATAAACTTCTGCGACTGTGATTTTCTAAATGTGACAAGCCAGACACAGTTACAGATATTTTTTGTCACTGTCACAGATATTTTCATTGCTACAAGTTCACGGTTACGCATACTGTTTGCCCTCTATTCTGATTGGTTCTCCGATGTTTCTGGACTGTTTGAAATCCCGTGTTTATTTGTAATTAGTATTAAATTTAATTTTAAGATGATAGCTGGGATCATCTTAAATGTTTCATCAATTAGTTCTATTTGAAAAAAGCTAGCTAAGAAAAACTTCCCGATTCTAAAAACAATAATTCCAGTGGACAATAATGTTTAATAGGCTAAACTTTGTTGTCTCTCCTAGGTAACATTATTTCCCCTCTGGCCCTTCTACAAAAGTTTGCCCATCACTTGTATAGGCTATATACGTTCACAATATGCTTTTAATGGCTATGCTACATTTGAATTCGATATATTGCAAATTGACCAAATTAGACCTACACTTATGGACATTTTCTATGAACAAAACGCACATTTATTCTTCAATATCGCAGATTTTGTCAATTTATGAGATAACGCCTTCAAACTATACATAGAAGAAGTTAAACTCATGATTTTAATTTCGATAACGAGTTTAAAATATAGTCTATGTATTGAAAATCGGTCAAACTAAAGCAGCCCGTTATAACTATTTCTCTTAACTTGAGAAATGAATTTGAAAGTCATTATCTTGTAAATTAACAAAACCATAGCTATTTAAGTTGTGAATGTGCATTATGTTTGAAAACAATAACCATCCTGAGAGCTTTAACGCAAAATCAAAATTAAATATTTTTTTAAACCTGGCAATGGAAAGTGATAACAAGGTATATTAATTTTAAAGCATTTTTTACAGTTTAAAATTCAGCATCAAAATGGTATTTACTGTTTATGCATGCACTAAATATCACTGATTAAATAATAAATTTTCCAAAAAAATAATCCAGAATAAAACATAGGTTAAGGTGAATAAATAATTGGCATCACCTCCTTACCGAATATGAACATCACCTCCATAAGCGTAGCACATTTAGTTTGGCCGATTTTCTGTTTTCGTTATTAGTTATACGACTAGGCCTTCCTTTTAATACTTAGAGCTGATATTTAGTTTAGGTCGACGAAAATTGCAGGTGAACTTACTCGAAAACGTTTATTAATGAAATTGAGTACTACAAATGCGTATGAATACCTACATCAAAAATAATATTACAAAACGAAAGACGTTCATGTAAGTTAATATTTGTTACATTCCTTAAATTACTTGTATAAAAAACCACATAGGTAATCAAAACTATCTAATTTGCAAACTGCTAAAACTAACTCTTTTTGTTTGTTCACTACCTTAAAATTGGTCTTAGAAATAAGATAAAGTTATTTATAAATCCAGCAAAGTGGAATAATTACATAAAAAATAATATTAATTAAAAAATAAGTTCTACAGAAAGGCGGCTATAGTAAAAATAATTATCTAATCAAAGATTCATATTTATTTATTATATATCTGATATATTTCTCAAAGCAGATTTAAATGTCTGATAAGATAGTCACATGTTGTTGTTAAAAATAAATAATATTATTGAAATATTTGGATTATAAAATAACAAGTGAAGTAGGCCTAAGTAATGTGTATTTTATTTACAAAAAACTATTTGTTGCTTATCAAAGATGTTAAAAATAAATGAATAAACATTGTATATACATTAATAATAACACAAATTTATAATTTATATCCATTTAGTTTAGATATAAATGCAAAGAACTTGACTAACAACTCGGACGTCATTCTTTATTTGGCTGAGTGTAGTTGTGAACCGGGCGTTGCATTAGTTTGTTTACACTTTTGGACTGATTGAGCCGAACGCTAGTTTGGGCTGATTGACCCGTGCGTTGTATTCGGTTGCTTAGACTTTGGACCAATTGAACCTTTATTAAAATAAGCGGTTCAATTGGTCCAAAGCTCAACTAACCCAAACCTTTTAATTTTATTTATTTCTTTGGACTGGTTGATCCCTCGCCGTGTTTGGGCTGATTGATCTGTGGACTGGTTGAACTCTTCCCTAAAGAATATCTATATATGTAAAAGCGAAATACCACTCACTCACTCATCACGATTTCTCAAAAACTACCGAACGGATTGAAATGAAATTTGGTATGTAGCTTCCTCTAGGGCCATAGGTGCTCACTAAGAAAGGGTTTGAAAAAAATCGAAATTTTAGGGGGGGGGGGTTTGGAGGATCGAAGTTATTAAAAAACGATTTCTTCAAAACTACCGAACGGATTGGAATGAAATTTGGTATGTAGCTTCCTCTAGGGCCATAGGTGCTCACTATAAAAGGGTTTTAAATTTTTTTAAATTTTAGGGGGATTTTGGGGGTGAAAATTACTAAATCACGATTTCTCCAAAATTACCGAACAGATTGGAATGCAATTTGGTATATAGCTTCCTCTAGGGCCATAGGTGCTCACTAAGAAAGGGTATGAAAAATTTCGAAATCTTAGGAGGGTTTTGGGGGGATCAAAGTTATTAAAATCATAATTTCAGATCTTTTATTTTTATGACAATAGTGCTTTTATTATTTAAGATCTATATATATATATATATATATATATAAGCCAAATACCATTCACTGACTGAACACTTAAAAAGAATACAATTACGTTAAGAAGATGGAAAAAACCAACCACCACGGGCAACGCCGTACGGGTCAGCTAGTGCTTTAATAAAAATGAGAATAAAGAAACGGAGAAAGAACATTATAATTAATTATATTCGAAATTTAAACCAGTCAGAAAGAAAGTTAAAACGCAGTTCAAGTGTTGGGAGTAATGTTGTAAACACAATAAAATCATTGAAGCGGTAACTTGTAAGGTTTCGAGATGGCTGCGTTAAGGCTCGGCTCTCTACATTCAAAACGGCGAAGTTGGGTACCAATTTCAATGTTAAATAACCAAAACATACCTTCACTATTAAGCATATTTTTGTGTTGTTTTTGGCAAAAAACGAAAGCTGTATTTTTTTCCTTAAAGTAAAATAGATTGTGGGTGTTGATTGCTAAAGTTTTTTTGCAATATCTCTTTTTGCAACTGAGTAAAAAATTAATAAAATTTACTATTTTTTACTATTTATATCATACGTTTATGAAAACAATAACACGGTTTTTGAAAATGTATTCGGCAATCAACATCCGCATATGATAGTACTTCAAAATGAAACCAAAATTTTAAATTTATTCCATGAATTAACGGAAAAAAATGACTTATTCTGTAGCATTGCTCTTATGGGATTCAGATTCAATATGGCGGCAGGGTAAGCGCCCCCTTAAGAAGCAAGTGCAGTTTTAGTTCGGTCATTCACTCCCAGGCTGCGCTCAGCAGGACAAACTACCAACATTGGCGACATGCCAACTGTGCACACTTCATTGTTTTGTTTCTTGATTTTGTTGTTTTTTTACACTTAGAGCGTGAAACGATTTCATACTTTGAGAGATGTAGGCCTATATTGGGCACCCTATTTATCTTGCTTTCACGATCCAAGACAATGTTTAATGTTCCTATTTGTTCAAGTTAAAATGTTTGTATGCTTCGTTAATTTTATTTCTCTTGAAGGT
Source organism: Philaenus spumarius (assembly GCA_018207615.1). Lineage (NCBI taxonomy): Eukaryota > Metazoa > Arthropoda > Insecta > Hemiptera > Aphrophoridae > Philaenus > Philaenus spumarius. Next base: position 75,284 of record JAGFPH010006415.1, on the reverse strand, counting down.
TGTCAATGTTTAACTACTGCTAGACAATATTTGTATTGTTCTATTTTACTTTTAAAATTTGTTAAGAGAGAGAAAGTTATTTTAATAAATGGGTTACCAAAATTGAATTATTTATGTTACATAATTATCAGCAGGTACAGAATTTTAAACATAAATTTAGTGAACAAATATTCCCTCAAATCATACGATTTCCTCACTCCAACTAGTTTCAACGACGATGTCGCCATCTTCAGTGCTGTATGAGATGTACTAACCAAACGAGAGCTTTACCAATTAGCCCACAGCGGCAAAATACGCAGCTACACAGAATTAAAGGGCTTGATCTGAACCCATTTTACAACATTGTATTGCACTGTATTTGTGCACTGTTAAGTAAATTAAAAATATATCTTGCTATCCAAACTCAATATTTATTTATTTTATTTTGTATTTTTTTAATCTCAGAAATGTAATTTACAAATGTAAGAAACATTTTGAAAAACTATTACTTTTTTTTTCAGACAGTAAATAAACAGGCACAGAGAAGAAAATAAGTAAAATATCATTATTTCAACATAGAAAAACTTTATTAAAAGACTTTAGTTGATTATTTTGAGATTAATATTGAAATCTGTAGGGAAGTTTCCCACAGCATTAAGCTTTATAAGGGAATCTACTCTGGGTTCCTACTTTGAATTATTACACTGTGTATATATATATATATATATATAAACACTCTTTTATTTCCATTATTTACAATAAACTCTGATCCAATCGTCTACTATTGTTTCCTTGCATACGATTTGTCTTGTCCAGTAGCGGATAGCAGGGCAGGGTGTCAAACTTTGACATCGCAGTGCTTCGTCCTGTTGTCGCTGGGGTAGCCCCTTTGCTCCGATGCCTCCAATGGGTTGCTTTGTAGTGCAAAGCCCTTGAGTCCTTTACTGATCCTGTTACTTGTTTCAGTCCCTCTTGCTGTCCCTGGGTTCTCGTAGCTCGTTGCATTCAGTTACGACGCGAATTCGGCAGGCTGACTTGCACAGGGAGGTGTTTCCAGTTCTCAATCCGAACTCAGACTCCTCTATCTAAAACATAAAATCTATATTTTATATCATTCTTACTATCTAAAGTGGGGGGGGGGGGTTCCTTCTCCCCTCCACTAACAAAACATGATCTGTCACATGCCGTCAGTGAATAGGCATAATTTTAATTATTGCAACACCAACAATCCCCATATTCTTGAAGAGACTCTACTCAAATAAAAAGAGCGGCTCAACTGTTTGGGCTGCTGTGAGTGTAAACGAGGTGTTATCTTAAGACATTTCGGACAGTACAATGTCTGGAATTAGGTATGCGCAAGTTTTAAATCAACATGATTTGCCTCATTTTATGGTTCCAGAAATGAACCAAGCAATATGCTAACAAGATTGTGCTTCACCTAATTTCACAAATCCTGTCAAGGACACACTAAATAGCAACCTTAATGGGCGTTGGATTGGTCCTATAAGTAATTCTTTGGATTGGAAACCCCGATCCCCAAATTTAACTGTGTGTGACATCTTTTTATGGGGTTACCTAAAGGAACATGTTTATTCCCACAGCTTCAACAATGATGCAAATTTAAAACACGCAATTGAAGAGGAACTTCTACGTTTTTACTGCAGGATTTCTTTTTAAAAGCCTACGAATCATTTGTTGAGCGCTGTTACCAGTATGTCGCTGTGGATGAATTACTGTTTGGGTAATTTTAGGCTTTGGTTTTAAGTTTTCCACTATGTTATATCCTAGTTTTCTAATCAAAATGCCTTAGATCATTAGAATGTGACAATACAAATATTTTACAAAATCTACAGTAATTTAATTAAATTTTTGTTACAAAAAAAGTAAGGTATAATTTAAATACCTATCTACAGAAAGAGAAAATTATTAATACATTTTTCATTATTCCACCATTTTGTTTCTGCAAGTGTTGTACTGCTAAAATTTCCACAGAACATCTGTAAAGCCTCTATTGTAGGGTGTGTAAAGTTCTAAACGATCGATGAGTTAATGGGCAAGCTATACAAAATCAAACGTTTAAATCTCTTCGTGGGACACTTCGTATATTGCTGTTCAATTTAAAACAGCCTTATCTACTTATATAAAGCTAGACGGTAACACTGATTCATTGACATTAATTACTAGGCACTTCCCATAATCGTACCCCCCTTGACCTCATACTTGAATTAAAGCTCTCGACGAGAAACTTTTGGAAAAATTGCCAGAATTTTACATTTTTAAATTTTGGAAGCACCTGTTGGGCGGAAACGATTTTTGCTATTTTTAAAATTTCTTCATTTTCCCAGTTTGAGCACATTTAGCAAGAAAACGGTAAGAGATAGCAAAAAATGTTAAATACAAAAGTTGTAGAAAATTTAATTTCAAAGAAGAGATTTTCCGTCAGATTCAAGATCCAATCATCCAATTAGCCACTATTCATCCGAGAAGGGAGGCTCCGCCCAAAGTCCTTAAAGCTAGACGATTTCACCAAAAGCTAGACGATTTCACCAATTCACTGGCATTAATTATTAGGCACTTCCCGTAATCGTACCCCCCTCGACCTCATACTTGAATTAAAGCTCTCGACGAGAAACTTTTGGGAAAATTGCCAGAATTTATAATTTTTTAATTTTGGAAGCACGTTTTGGGCGGGAAAGATTTTTTCGATTTTTTCAATTTCTTCATTTTCCCACTTTGAGCGCATTTAGTAAGAAAACGGTAAGAGATAGCAAAAAATGTTAAATACAAAAGTTGTAGAAACTTTAATTTCAAAGAAGAAATTTTTCGTCAGATTCAAGATCCAATCATCCATTTAGCCGCTATTAACCCGAAAAGGAGCTCCGGTAATGTTTAATGAGCTTGAGTCAGCTGCCAAATAAAACAGCTGATTTGTGCTCGGTCACCTATGTACAAACGAGCCAAAGATTAACGAGATTCTTTAGAGAATTTTCCAACTGCGAGCGAAGCGAAGCAGCCATCTGAGGCGGGGTTGGGACTCGAAGCGTCCAGGGGCAGAGCCCCTAGTAATATATAAACTTTGCTATAACAAGAGATATACGTCTACCATGGTAACTCTACTCGAAAACATTAACTTCAATATGAAAAGATTATTTCTACAATACTCTTGAATACTCTTGATTATTTCAATAATCTTTTCATGTCTATTGTGTAATGAATCCTTTATAACACAATATAACGTTCACATTGTAAAAAGAACAATTTCAATTCTTTTTTCATCCATTGTTTAAAAAAATATTGTTTCAAAACATTTATAACGTTTTTACAGATTGCTCGTTAAAACACGGCGACAGCAAATGTGAGATTAATTTGGTTCACTTAGTTGCATCAAACTGTGTAAACGAGTCACCACTATGTGGGTTGTGAAGCCACGGCGCCACTTCGCCACACCAGACCCATTATTTACACACAATCTCTAAAGCCCTGTTCACAAGCGTACTGCACTTTTATGAAACACCTCACGTTACATTCTGTGATGAGGTGGTTGTTTTAAAAGTTAATTTATCAAAGTTGTTTTGTGTAGGGTTTATGAATCTTGTGGATTGAATATGGCCAATATCTACAACTATATAGTGTAATAGTCATTAAAAATATTTCCTGTATATTGTACATTATTATAAACAAAATATGTACGAAATACGAACAACCATGAGAAACAGATTTATGTAATCGTTTTAAAAAAAATAATATAAATAACTAGGGTCTCTGCCCTGGACGCTTCTCTTCCCAACCCCGCCTCGGCCTCAGGTGGCTGCTTCGCTTCGCTCGCAGTTGGAAAATTCGCTAAAGAATTTCGTTAATCTTTGGCTCGTTTGTACATAGGTGACCGAGCATAAATCAGCTGTTTTATTTGGCAGCTGGCTCAAACTCATTAAACGTTATCTCCGTAAGATTAACATGGGGAATTTGAAGGTTTGTGGGCCGGAGCTACTTCTCGGGTTAATAGTGGCTAAACGGATGATTGGATCTTAAATCTGATTTTAAATTTTCCGTTTAAAATTAAATTTTCTACAACTTTTATATTTAAATGTTTTGCTATCTCTTACCGTTTTCTTACAAAACGTGATCAAAGTAGAAAAATGAAAAAATTTAAAATAAACGGTATAACTGACACAAACTTTCTCAAAACTTACTGTAGTCAAAATAATATTGTTTTTAATCATTTTATTTACTACTTTTTAGAACAAAACAAAAAAAATAATATTCTACCTACGTCAATCGTATAAAAAAATTATTGTCCCAGGCGGGATTCGATCGCGCGACCTTTGAATTACTGGCCGTGCTCGCTACCGTGGTGCTACCCCGTGCGGCCGCCGCCGCGATGCTAGATTGACAACACAAACTTGTTTATTTTTTAACATTTCCCCATAATTATAAAACTCCGAAGTTTTGATAAAAGCGGGTGGTGTCATTTTGTTTGGCATCTTAAGCACTATAAATACTGAAAATTTGATCAAAATCGTTAGAGCCGTTTATGAGAAATTTGCATTTTTGTCGTTTTTTATGGGTTTTTAGGGGTAAATTACCCATAAAAATTAAAAATTCCAAAAAATGAAAAAAAGCCTGGAGATATTAGGGTTTAGTACCTACATACCAAATTTCATGAAAATCGGACCAATAGTGTCCTCTCTGGTCGTGTATACATACAGACAGACTGACAGACAGACACCACTCTAAAAACACTTTTTTGGGTTCAGGGAGCACCAAAACAAAAAATTCCACTAAAAATATTTTTGGGTTCAGGGAGCACCAACACAGATAATTGCACTAAACAATTTTTTGGGGTTCTGGGAGCACCAAAACAGATGATTCAACTGAAAATTAAAATTCGAACATTTTTACGAAAAAAATACTTTTTCCATATACTACGTATAGGGTGGAGAAAGTAAAAATCTTTCCCGCACAAAAGGTGCTTTCAATATTAAAAATGTTGAAAACAATATTAATTTTTCTGAAAGTTTCTCGTCGAGAGCTTTAATTCAAGTATGAGGTCGAGGGGGGTACGATTACGGGAAGTGCCTCATAGTTTATGTCAGTGAATCAGTGAACCCGTCTAGCTATAAAGACGTTGGGCGGAGCCTCCATTCTTTGATGAATAGTGGATAGATGGATGATTGTATCTTGAATCTGACGGGAAGTAGTTAGTTTGAAATTTAATTTTCTACAACTTTTGTATTTAACATTTTTTTATATCTCTTACCGCTTTTTTACTAACCGCGCTCAAAGTAAAAATGAGAAAAATCCCTTCTCGTATGAATAGTGGCTAAACGGATGATCAGATCTTAAATCTGATTTTAATTTGTACGTTTAAAATTAAATTTTCTGCAACTTTTATTTACCCAAATAAGTTAAAGTCTGGCTACAACCAATTTTTATGTAAAATTACAAAGTCACTGCAATAAATATACTTAAAATGTAAAAAGGTGTATTCTGGTTTTAATATGTATTGGTCATATTAGTAAAAAGTCATTTGCATTAATGTAAACATACCACTTAACCTAACGTAACCGACTTTACTCGTTTAATATTTAAAATCAATTACTTTTTCATGTCCACTCTATGTTATACACACTGAATGCTTTCTCTACAACACGTTGTTTTAAAAATCATAAGTGTATGTTGTAAACTAAGGTGTATTAATGAAACTGAGTAAAACCGTCAAATCAGAAGCAGAGCCAATGCTAAATCGTTTAAAATTAATAAACTTGGTTTCAATCTTTTTCTTTATCGACTATAGGGTTTTAAATGAACTCTATAAATGAACTGCATCAATATAAATGGTATCAATGTACTGTATGAATGAAATGTTTAATAAACGAAGTCATAAAGTTCATAAAGTCATAAAGTTCATAATGTTAATAATTATGAAGTCACAGTGAATCTGTTTAATAATTGAAATATGTTTGAGAGAAAGTATGTGCCAGTTTCTGGTACCGTATATTAAACATTTCATTGATATGGAGATGTATAATATTAAAGTAGGAGAGTAACTAATAAATATTATTGTTATAATAATAATAATAATAATAACAATAATAATAACATTATTATTATTATCATTATTAATAATAACAATTATTATTAATAATATTATTATTATTAATAATAATGATATTATTAATATTCGATCGATTTGGAACAAATTTGCACCAAACATTTCAATTAGGCCTGTATAGATGCACGAAAAAGGGTTTCTAAAAATTTTGAAAAACAACTCCCTTTTTTGCCAAGAAACCCCCAAAAATCAGTTATTATTATTAGCTAAACGAGAATTTTTAGAAAGATACGGTTTGTTGCATATGGTAGGGTACATTTTGGGGTACAAATAAGCCAAATTTTATCAAAATCGTTAAAACAGTTTTTTTTTTATAAAAAAATAATAACCTTTTTTGGTGAGGGGCCAAATAGGGGGTCTTTTTCCAAAATGTTTCAAAACCATTTCTCAAGCATATATACGGGCCTAACTGACATGTTTGGTGCAAATTTGTTCGAAATCGATCGAATAGTTTTCTTTCTAGCTTTATATACATACATACAGACAGACATTTTGTAAAAAAACACTTTTTTGGACTCAGGGGGTCCCAAAACGGATATTTCCACAAAAATATCAACATCGATTTTTTTTTTTTTTGCGATCACTATACTTTCTCTACACTATAGTAGGGCCTATAGTGGGAAAGTAAAAGGACTGTAAATTCAGTATTGTGTCAGTTGAATTAAAAATAAGCAAAAGCTTTTAGCATTTAGTCTTAGCTTTAGCTTTCACTATTAAGTCAAAGCTTTTAGTCTTAGAACTTGGTTAAAGAGAGGTGAATAACCTTTAGCTATGGCTAGTTATCGAAAGCTGAAAAATTTTAGCCAAAGCTTAAAATCTGTCAATTGTTTTAAGTTATAGCTTTTCCTTAGTTTTAATTCAACAGACATGATACAATAATAGGCCTACATTGTTACGGTCCTTTTAATCATTTCATTGATACAGTTCATTTATAGAGTTTACAAACCTCTCTTCCCATCTAAATAAAAATGTACGTTTATTTGTTTTTACTAAATGTCAAAGTTTTTAGTAATTGATCTTAAATATATATAGAACTAAAAAAAATGCAAATCGTTTTACCTTGTAACTATGAGGTAAAATCAAGAATTAAAATTGTAAGATATTTTGTTCCCGCCGTAATGCCAACTACCATTGGCATAAGTTACCCAGGAGAGGAGACACGGCAAAACTATATTTTCTTTTAAGGAAACCAGGTTAAATATAAAATTGCATTACCTCAGGAACTGTTTGAGGTACACGACAATACACTATAACGTTCCCGAAGAAATGTAAAAAGTACCCTTACCATAAGTTATCACGAGAAAAGGTACATGTAATCCCCATTTTCTTAAGGGAAACCGTGTTAAATTAAAAAGGGCTTTATCTCTAAAACTATTTGAGGTACAGCAACGTTCAAAGAAAATAGTGGTAGGCGTGCGAACTACTCAGAGGTCTCCCCCTAGTACATAATATGTACTGTATATTATATATATTATTTCTTGATTCTGATATTTAGATACAGCAGCACAGACCACTAAGAAGATAATTCTTAAAAATCATTCAAATTTACACTGAACCCTCTCAGCCAGTAGTTGATGAGTTAAAAAGTTAAACGAGGTACAACCTAGAGTACAAAGTAAATGAAAGTGAAACTTATCTATAGTGAATAAAATAAACACAAATCAACATAACTCCTGGCACCTATTTTGATCATATAGAATCATAAAACGGCGCACCGATTCCGCCGTTACACTCTACGGTTGATTTCACGGTAAGGTTAAAACGATTATTGTGTGAAATCCATAATGGAAACACACGCTGTCGCCGTCTTCTATGCTGATCATTTTTAATGCAAACAGTTCTTCATTATATTCTTTAAATAAGCCAAAACGAGACCATTTATCTGTATTTATCTCAATTGTTAAATTAAGTCTCTTATAAGAAATCAGAAAGAGGCAGAATGTCATGTGATCAGGATGTGATGCCATCGACATTTTTCTAGATCATTATTATGCCAACAATTCATTTGTTTACTATATTAATGGTTTAGTTAGAGTAAGCATAAAAGGGAGGCCACGGTGGCCGTGATTGTTAAGGCGCCAATGCTTTATCAATCGTCATGGCAACCATCAATGGAAAAGTTCCGGGTTCAATTCCCATTGACCCCGAATAATTTTCTAAATGGTTTCTTAACAGACATCGTTGGCTGTGGTTCGGATTGCACGTAAAACTGTAGGTCCCGTCTGTTTCGGCTTGGACTTATATACAATCAAACAGATAATACGAATATCGTCATCATAAAACGTCAAAAAGTGAACATCGAGCTTACGTCATACAACCCAATAAAAGTACTGACGTCACACTATCTACGTCTGAAAGGAAGAGCTGTGATGATATATGACATGTTGTGGAACAATAAAGGCTATTTTTAGTAATTAATTATGATTTTTCTTATTTTAGAAAAATTTGACTAGAATGGATTAATTTATGTTTAGAGTAACATATAAATAATCATGTGTCTTCGAATGAGTTTAAATGTTCAGCACAGCTGTTATTGTTAATTTAAAAATTCTGCAAGATAAACATATTATATAAGTATGTAGAAAATCGCCTATCAAGTTTTTCATGGCTTTATTAATTTATTTATTTCGTAATTAAATCCTAGCTGTTTTGTTGATAGGTCTTTCTTTAGAAAATCACGTAGTGCGGTATATTTCACTATTGTAAAATAATTTCAAAAGACATTGCATATATTTTTATATAAATAAAATAGCTGACCCGTACGGCGTTGCCCGTGGTGGTTGGTATTTTCAGTCTTTTTAACGTAATTGTATTCTTTTTAAGTGTTCAGTCAGTGAGTGGTATTTGGCTTATATATATATAGATCTTAAATAATAAAAGCACTACTGTAATGATAATAAAAGATCTGAAATTATGATTTTAGTAACTTTGATCCCCCCAAACCCCTCCTAAAATTTCGAAATTTTTCATACCCTTTCTTAGTGAGCACCTATGGCTCTACAGGAAGCTACATACCAAATTTCATTCCAATCTGTTCGGTAATTTTGGAGAAATCGTGATTTAGTAACTTTGATCCCCCAAACCCCCCCCTAAAATTTCGAATTTTTTCAAACCCTTTCTTAGTTAGCACCTATGGCCCAGAGGAAGCTACATACCAAATTTCATTTCAATCCATTCGGTAGTTTTTGAGAAATCGTGATGAGTGAGTCAGTGAGTGAGTGAGTGAGTGGTATTTCGCTTTTATATATATAGATAAGTAAAATAATGTAAATGTCATATGTGATGTATACGTCAAAAGTATAAACGTGATTTGTAAATATTTACAAAATTCTATTTTAAGAAAGGTTTTATCAAACATATTGTCAAACATAAACATAGATCGAGCTACTACTTTTTTACGTATTATATTATTTTGTTTTGTTTTTATTACTAAGTTATTTTATTTTCAGGAGACATTGGTTTTTTTTTATAAGAGACAGCGTTATTTTATATTTCATTTGGTTTATTGTTGCATGTAAAAAGTGAAATCAAATAAATTTTTAATTTGTAACACAATACATATACTGTTATTTCGACCATCACTTATAAGACCGGAACGAGTTGTATTAGTCGAGGCCATCTATATTATTTATAAATCATTAAATTTTCTCCTTTAAAATTAATAATTCTACAACTACATATGCAATTTGCAGTGTGTTTCTTATGTACGCATAATAATGTTTCTTCTTTGTAAAAATAAACAGTAAAAATGTGGGACGAAAAAGGAGTTTAAAATAGTCCTAAATTCTGTAAGTCTACGTATTGCTGGATTCTTATAACAGTTTTTATCTTACGACGGCAACACCAGAAGAGTACATCCCAGTGGCAATACCAAATGTAATTCTTTGATTGTATTGTAGACTGCAAAATAGTAGTTAAAGCTAAGTATATTTCTAGTTGAATTTATTCATATTATAAGGCAAGAATACTCGTATCTTTTGAAAATGTTGTAGAACTTGAATTGTAGTAACATCTGGTTGACACGAAATGTTTAATAGTTTGTTAAGCGTTGTTCTCCAAGTGCATGGCTGTTGGATCTTAACTTTGTAGTGCATAACCTATAAATAAAACAAATAACACGACTAACTAACAAATTAGTTTAGAATAAAGTTTAAAAAAAACAAAATAGCAGACACAAATTTTAATATTTCTTTTCGTGTAATCGAACTTAATTTTATTTATAAAAATACATTATTTTCTGATCTAATACACTCAGATGGAACTAGTAATATAATAAGTTAAATGCATTGAATTCTGTATTATTTATTTACAAATACTTGTCGAATTAATTTGATTGTTGTACGTTATTGGTATTAAGAAATCCCGTTTGTTTACTATAGTCCTAACAATATACGAAGGTACATACAGTCGAAACTACACAAATCCAAAAACCTCGATTCCTATCACAAGTTCCGACAAGTAAAAGATATATCCTCCAAACCTTCTGTTACAGGCAATTTCCTGATGGATCAATGAAATTACATCTTTTGTTAGGAGCGAGTGCGCAAGCGCGGAGCTAATGGCGCCACTACGCACCCTTGTACAATAAAACATCCCCTTCCACCACTTTAATCGCGAATAAATGACTAACTCATAAGGAAAGTGGAGATAGTAAAGAGTATGGCACGATTATAGGAATACAATAAGAGAAATATGATATTAGAGATACGATGAGGCTTTTATTAAATTAGATGTTTGTGAAGTGGTTAATGTACCTTGTAAATTTATATTTGTGCTTTGTTAGGTCTAAGCTCTTCATTTATTAATCGGCTTCGTGTCGCTTTGCTCGTGTTGAAATTTAGGTCAAGCGTATTATTATTTTAACGTACCTCCATAATGTTTTAATAATGCATGATTTTTCATTTAAAATTTAACAACCTTATCTTTAAAAAATAATTGGCTAAAACAAAACGAAAATTCTAAGAAAGGTAAAATAATACCTCGCAGTTAAAAATTTATTTGCGAAATTGTTAAACACAAAAGTTTTATTATAAAATACACTTTAAGCTCGACGGGTGAGAAGGAATTTATATTAAAAAAATAAAAATAACACTATTCTCACTCACATAGGTACCTATGTGAGTGAAAATAGTGTTATTTTTATTTTTTAAATACAAAAGTTTCTATCAAATTATTAGTGTTCTCGGGTTTACACGTTAATATATAACATTGCTGCTACGATTTTGGTCAACTACAACAGTTCTGTAATTACAACCCAAAATCTTTCAAAAATATCTATTTGTGCTAGCGGAATGTTGAATGTATGATTTTGTTTCTTCGACTGTGATAGACACACACAAACTTTTAACATACTATAACTATATTATTATATCCTTCATTCTGTTCTGATCTTAGTTACATATAAACGTAATGCTTACTTACAATTAGTTTGAGAAAATTTTCGCAACCCATTTTCCGAAACATTAAATGACTAAAGTTATTAACAATAGTAATGATTCCTTTTAATTGATTAGTACCTGCGTTGAGGCATGCGCACACCGAATGCCGGAAGCGGGATCGACGAGAATTTTCTAGTTCCTAGAAATTTAGTCGCGGGAACTGTTCGCGCGGGATCTTAGGTGGCGCACACACAACGCGGGAAGTTTCTCGGCGAACTCAGTTGGTAAGGTGACAGTGTTCTGGTCAGTTGTACCATAGATCCTGAATAATTCACTAGATCTTGCATGCATACGGGGGCTGTGTGCCGAAAAAAAGGTCGTCGCGAAAATAGTGCATGATCGCGCCGCGAGGTAGCGCTAGGGAGAAATCATTGGTAGCATTGGTGTTTCACACAGCTTCCGTCGTTTCCCCAATAGATAGCGCCACTATCGTCGAATTTCCAGTGGAACGAAATATTGCACTGGATCGGAGTTCTATTAGGTTATCCAAATACAATGGTTGTACTTACCTTTTCATCGTTCGACGCTCGCCATGTCATCTGATGAAGAAGAGGCTTTGTTGCTGTCTCAAATCCGGTCTTTCTTCTTGATGTTTTTGTAGTGCTTATTGTTTAAGTCATAAAGGACTGGATACGTGTACACACACTCTATTAACATTTCTGTTAAATTACTCATAGTTACTCTAAACACACGTCTACACAATCAAAGCACAAAGCACTGCCTACCAAGTAGACACCTGATGTTGTGTGACTAGTGGCTGTACGGTTCCCGCTCTATTCGCGCGGGAAAACGCTGCATGCAGCGAACCAGGCGGGACGACGCTGCGGAACGATCCCGCCCCGCGAACGATTCGCGTTGGTGTGCGCCTTCTCATATCCCGCCGTTGTTTTACAGTCTCGCGCGGGAACTTCCTAGAACTAAATTCGCGTCATTCCCGCTTCCCGCGTTTGCTTTTAACTACATTTACCAAAATATATTTTGTTCTATAACGTTTAAAAATAAATTGTTTTTGTAAAATATTCGCAAATTGCAGGCCATCACTCACTAGCTTTATCACATTTGATCTTCACAGTCACGTTAACAAATGTAATTTTTCAAGTACGTTTCTGCCACAAACTTGCTAGCTACCTTCGATACTAATCCCGCGTGTGGCAATTTAAATACATATCCAAACCAACTTTCATTAGTGCTAAAATAACTACATTGTATATTGATAATCGTCACTGTGTAAGTCAGATTTTGCAAAAACAGTTAGTTTCCAAATTGTAATAATTTCACAAAAAGGGAGGAGCATGGACAACTTCATAAATCTTTGAGGTTAGGGCAAAAGGGCTTAAGTCAGAAATTTTTAACGAATTGTTATTGTATGAATAAAATATTTATTGTTTGTGATTTCAGTGGTAAAGAAGTCGAAGTTTAAAAACATATTTTTTTTATAAATATATATATAATATATACATAAATATCTTATTAAAATTATGCAAAACATCCCAAGCCCAACCAGGTAACTAGTCATATCCCGTCAGCTAGGAAGCGAGCCAACCACCGTTTGCTTTACTTCCGCCCTCCTACCCTCAAACCACAGATATGAAAAGTTACCCGGTCTAGCCGAGATTCGAACCCGGTATCTTCTGATCAGGAAGATTCCCCGCTATACACTCAGCTATGGCTTGTCGAAAAGAACTGAGAACAAAACAGCACTTGAATTACGTGCTACCATATTGACTATCTCGCCCCTTCTCTTCTCGCATAATGTATACTGCAACGCAAGCCATGAGTTTGTCAAAGCTTTGAGTGCTTCTCCTGTATCTTTAGCAATTTCTGACTAAAGCCCTTTTGCCCTAACTTAAAAGTAATATAAATTAAGAAATACATCAAACTTTATAGATTGTAAAAATAAATTCTAGTACGAAATTACGAAATGCCACCAATATAATTGATAATTAAAGGCAAGGATAGGATTAGAAGAAGATTGTATTCGAAATAATTATATACTTAGATGGCAGATATAATTATTATATTCATTACATACATACATAATAAAAAATATATAATTTCAAACATTTGCTACCGTGGAAAATGAAATGTCCTTTCATGTTCAAAAGACAAATATTTGTATTTAATATAATGTATGACTGAAAAACAGACGCCAAAATGTCAGTTGTAAAATAAAGGTATTTTTAATTTGTATAACTCCGAATTTGCTTTCTTGGCAGATGAAAAAACGAATAGGCTATTTACGCGATTTAATTATGATATTTCATTATGAAACAAAACGTTTCCCACATGGACAGACGAAATAAAATTTAAAATTATACTTAATTTAACTCCTTATAGTTTCTAAGAAATGTCAATTAACTGGCTTTACATTTAATTAAAATATATGTAATTTCTTGTAAGTAGTGTTGCATTCATTTATGTTATCAAAAACTGGCTAAACTTCAAACTGTTTGCTTGGTTTAGCGATACATTTTTACCATTTCAGCTGACGCCATCGCTATTACTGATTGAATACACTACGCTGTTTACCAACCGTTAGACCAACAGATCGCGTTACAATGCAACTTGCTGACTAGATAGCTGTTTTGCCATAACCTCGAGCTTCGACCTTAACCTTCAAGTCAGTCACAACTTGGTACGTGGAAAGTACAACAGTTCTCAACAAAATTGTCGTGGCAAAAAATGTAAAAAAAAGTAAATTTTGCAATTTTATAAATACAGTGTACTTAGTTTAAAATGCAGGGTCCAGCTCTAGCTGTCGGCCATGTTGGCTGACACACCATAACACCAATGTTAAATTAAAATCCAAATTTTTCCTTTATTTTTTATCGGATAATTATGAACGATATGTCATTTTAAAGCTATGGCCAATACGCATCCAAATGGCTTTTTCAAAACTAAGAAAAACATATTGTTTAATATTTATTAACAATTTAAAACATTGAATATTAATATTTTTGTATGTTGTCACTATTAATTGTAGCGAAAAACTACCAAGCCATTCGCATGAAGAATTTTTTACCCAATAGTTTGGTATTTTTTTTAAAACCCTATTTGAACAATTGCGGGTTTTAAATGGATTTAGGATGAGCAATGTCCGCGTAACGTACCGCCGCTATAGGGT
>JAGFPH010006415.1:47937-60621 GCA_018207615.1 Philaenus spumarius | reverse complement strand
AAGCCATTCGTATGAAGAATTTCGTCTCCAAGAGTTTGGTATTTTTTTAAAAACGCTATTTGAACAATTGCGGGTTTTAAATGGATTTAGGATGAGCAATGTCCGCGTAACGTACCGCCGCTATAGGGTGATTTTAAATATTTCTTTACGTTGTAACTATTAATTATAGCGAAAAACTACCAAGCCATTCGTATGAAGAATTTCGTCTCCAAGAGTTTGGTATTTTTTTAAAAACGGTATTTGAACAATTGCGGGTTTTAAATGGATTTAGGATGAGCAATGTCCGCGTAACCTACCGCCGCTATAGGGAGTCGCAGGTTGCTTTCTGTTTTACTAGAGCCGACCCTTAACACACCAGGTAACGATTCGTCCTTGCGGCCTCGGATTATACACAGTTTCACTTCTCTCGCAGAATGCAAACTGGCTTTGTTATGGTATTTTATGTTTTGATTGATTTTGGGAGAAACATACGTTCTATAAGGTGCAAAACAAAAAGTACAGAATAATATACTATATATATTTTTTAGATAAACCCCCAAACAAATTTAATGCTAGTAAAAAAAATCCCAACAAAATTGTTACTTCCAGTAAAAAAACGTGATTACTAGTGATGTATTCTTTCGGCTAACAAACTCGTCCGAGTCGTTTGAAACAACTACTTGCGTACCAAATTTGGACCTAATCGGATTAAAATGCGGAGTGTATACAATTTTTATGACATCCCTAAACATGTTCTGGGTACAATGATCAGTGCTCATTGTCTACTCCCGACCTTAGGTCTCACCATAAAAATCACTGTAATAGACCATAGTTAATTCCTGTGGATCTTCGCTAATAACAATACAGACAACAATCGCTGAAATAAGAAACTTTTTTATCGTTCATGTTCAAGTGCCGGAAAAGATGTTAAAAACTCTGAATGTTATTCATTTTTCACCTTTCTCAGTTACGAAGTCAAGTGTTTCAAATAAAAAAAATTTGGAAAACGGTTGACCCTAAAGGCCATCCATGTAACTTCCCGCTAAGTTTAATTACAACAAACACTATTTTTGGAAATTTTGAACTGCCATAACTTTTGAATGAATCAACCGATTTTTATGCGATTTGCGGCAATCGATGCAGTTTTTTAAGTCCATTGAAAGAATCAACAACAAAAATTTTTCTGATGAAAAATTTCGGAGAAATTAAGGAAAAACACTTTTTTTTATTTTCTTTCGTTCACGATATCTCACGAACGAATTAACCGATTTTAACCGGACTGGTAGCGATCGACGTCGCTTTTTAAGGTTAAAAGCTGATTAGATTTTAGAATTGATCGGTAAAGCCGTTTAAAAGTTATTCCGAAAAAACCTTATTTGAAAAAATTGTATTTCTTAGTTTTTTTCAAAATTTCTCAGAACCTAACGGTCCGAATTAGTTGAAATTTTCAGGAAATCTAAGTTTGATAGAACTCTTTAGAACGCCGTTTGGTAGGATCCAATCGGTTAAGCCGTTCAAAAGTTATAAGCGGGTCGCATACTTACATATACACACACACACACATACATGCAGACAGGGTGACACCCTCTCGGGAGTGGTCAGGGAAGATTCCTAGGACCTCAAAACGTCGAGATCTGATGAATACTCGATTTTCTAAAAACGGAGTGAAATCAATAACTTCCCGATTTTAGAAAATTTTCAATTTTCTTAGCGGGAAGTTAAAAAAATCTAATTATATTTATTTGTGATTTATTTTTAGCTAAAGTTGTTTTAATTTTTAACTGCAAGTAGACAATCATCTGATATTTTGATTAAAGGACATTTTTATTGTCCAATCTTAATAGTTTTTCAGTAATTTAACTAAATTGAATTAAAACTTTTAAAGTCCTGAAATATCTGTAGCTTTTTACTTTCCTTACCCTATACTAGGTAAGGTAAGTATTGCGATCGACCCAAAAATTCGATGTCGAGTTTTCATAATATCTTTACGTTTCAAGGCCCCCTTAGTCCAAAAAATGCATTTTTGGCAATTGGTCTGTCTGTGTGTCTGTGTGTCTGTGTGTCTGTGTGTGTGTGTGTGTGTGTCCGGAGTGCACAGGGCAAACGGCTGGACGGATCGAACTGAAATTTACAGGATATCTTCAAACATGTAAACAATTAAACCCATGTAAATTTGAAGCAAATCGGAGGTGGTGTCTTACCGTGGGAGCAGTTTTTAGCACATTTTTGGTATTTACTCCAAATTCCCTCTACCGATTTTGATTAAACTTTGCTAACATACTCTACTCCGACCCCCTTAACACCCTATGTACGCGAAAGACCGTTAAAAATTCGTTGAAAAAAGTTATTACAAAAACCAAGTTATTTTGTTTTTATCTCTGAAATGGCTGCTCCTATCGACTTGAAAATGGCCTCATTCGATTCAGCGTCCAAAATAATGTCAAAAACGATACCCCACTCAACTTTTTCCATTTTTTCAAAAATTGCCCCCAAAAAGGGCGTTTTTTTGGGTAAAGTTTTTTTTTTAAACTAGCCGTATTTGGTATCAAATTTGACATTTTGTGAGGTTAGAAATCGATTGAGACCAAAATCAGGTCCGTGGGATTAACCGTTTTGAAGTTAGTACCGCTTTCTTCGAAACGGATACTCCTATTAACTCGAAAATGGTATCATCAATCTCTCGCTCGAGAAATTTGATAATTGATACAGCATCTATTTTGGTAAGGAAAGTTGTGTGATGTGCACACCAGATGTTTTTTATTCGAAAGTATTAAATCTAAAATAGAATATTATTTAAAGAATATTTAAAAATGAAACATAACAATCATTTGATGATTTAATCAAAGGCGAATTGTCCAATATTAGAAGTTCGTGAGCAATTTAACAAAATGTATATATCTAAGAATAAAACTAAGCAATCATCTGACGGTTTGATTAAAGACCAATCTTACTTTCATCGTCCAACCTTACAAATGTATGGGTACTTCAATAAAATGTACTTAAAACTTTTAAAGCCCTGAAATATACCATTTGTTTGATAAAAATATGTCAAATAAATATTCAAATACTGTTTTAAGAACATTTAAAAAATAAACTTAACAATCTTTTGACGTTTTAATTAAAGGAAAATTTTATTGTACAATTGTATAAAGTTTATGAACAATTTAACAAAATTTACATCTAATAATAAAATTAAACAATCTTCCGACGCTTTAATTAAAGGAGACTTTTGTCGTACAATCTTTTAACTTTATGAGCAACTTAATTTTTACACTTTTAAAGTCTTGATATATAGCATTTGTTTCGTCAAATATGTGAAATGGAAATTAAAATACTATTTTAAGAATATTTTTTTTTTAGCTTAGAGTACATATTTACAAATTATAGACTACCCCATGTTATAGTCACCATAATTTGTAACTACAAATGCATTATCATAGTAAATTTGTTTTGTTGTTCGAAAAGTGATTCCTTCGTCTAGGTTCACGAGATACATTAATTGTTCTGGCATAAACAAAACATGAATTGTGCATAAATCCTCTAGCATACACTTTCTAACTGTCAATCGTTTTCATATATCATCCCATTATGTTTCAATAATCTACCTGTTTTTACCTTGTTGTTTAATACTAATCTTACTTCCTAAGTTACCTTTGAGATACGAACATTGCTTCCTGTAATTGAGCCACTTAAGTCTCTGAAGGGTTAGTGTCAGATCGTCTCTAAGGAAGGGGTTCGGCGTCTCTATTGTACTGCTTGTATCATCTTCGATCAAGGAAGATATCTGTTACATACTAGGTAGTATCTTACTGTTACATAAATTGAGGTTAGGTACACACACATTATTATCCCACTTTAAAATTGTACAGGTTAAACAGTAAATGATATACGCCTGTTGGAGAACTAAGCGAACAACTCAAACAAGACAATGTCCCAGTGACGAACTTGCAAACTGTTAGTCGATACGTCATTGTCTTGTGAAATAATTTATATCACTCAACCTCATAACTGAAATTAATTAATAGTAATGAATATACATAATTATAGCAAATATTATTAAAATATACATTAATTCCGGAAATGTCTTCTGATTCACTATAATTGTGTGTACTATTTGTACTCTAAAGTTGCCAGCTGACATCATACGGGTAACGGTGACTAATAGGGAAACAATTTTTCGACAATAAATATATACGTTTGAAACTTATAGTAAAAACATTACGGTAAAAATTTTCAAATTTCAACTTTAAATTTCTCATTAAAATGCAACAAGTTCTTCATAAAAAAGAAATTATTTGGCTTGATTTTTTTTAACGTCCTGCTGTTTTGCACTTAAGGGTCTGCTCCAGTAAAAATAAAATGGATTTTTATCCCATAAGAGCAATGTTAAATTTCATACCATCTATTTCGTTTACTTTTTATCATAAAATTGTTTGCAAGGTCTCATTTTACGCACAGTCACAATACGCATCCTTCTTGCAATTTACATTTTTTTTTTAATTTCTTTCATTTGTCAAGTAACTGACATTTAGTAAGTACAAAGTTTCCATTTTTTTCCTAACTCAATAAAAAATTAATAATTAAAAATAATTTGCAAGAAGGATCCGAAATTTGATAAAGAATATTAAGTTTTTTTTTCAACATTCAATTACAAAAGATAGACTTATAAAATGGTTTGAAATGAGGCAATGTCAAAGCGTTCAGCTGTAAGAAATTGCACTGTTTAGATAGGGAACAGTGATACCGGAAGTGCGTTTCCTGTTGCTTTCTCGTTTACTGGAGCAGACCCTTAAGGCTAAAGCCTCGGCTACGATACGAGCGGTGAGCGGCGGGCGGTGGGCGGCGGGCGGCAGTAGCAGGTGCAAGCGGCGCACGAAAATTATCTAACTGATGGAGTTTCCTTGTTAAACACGGATGGCTGGCTACGATACAAGCGGCGGATGTGCGTTGGCTAACGCTCGCCGCTCATGATCAAATCAGTTAGATAATTTTTCGACTGCCGCCCGACGCTCATGGGTTTCTTTACTTTCAACAAACATATGACATTGGTTAAAAAGGCAAAATTAAGTATTTTTGATACGTATACGTTCATGGCGTACTAACGACCACTTATATACAAAATTTCAAGAAAATCCGACGGTAAACAAAAAAGATGCTAATTTTTGCGAGTATACTTTCGGAATTTTGTATTCGTTTCAAGGATTTATTTATTCTTTAAACACCATGAATTATGGAATAAGCAACACCAATGGATTAAAACTTTCTGTTATGGGACTACTTACGATTGTTATTTTCACAGGAAACATATATTTTAAAATTACTCCTTATAATTTTGGAATTTATCATTCTGTTCAAGAGTTTATTTGTTTTTTAAACCTCATAAAGGATTTAAACTTTCTATTGTGGGACTGTTTAACATTGTTATTTTCACAGGAAGTATATATTTTTAAAATACTCTCCTCAACCTTAGAACGAATTTCCTCAAACGCATCATTGATGAAATTCTTCAACTGTGGTTCTGTGACAGGTTTTATTTAATAAACCTTATGTTTCACTACTCCCCAGAGGAAATGATCCATATGAGTTAAGACCGGGGAACAGGGTGAGTAGCCCAATCCAATGTTGCGGGAATGCCTCATCCAGGTATCCACAGACCATTAAAGAAAAATGCGGTGGGGCCCCGTTCTGTTGAAAGAACAATTAATGCCGTGTTCGCAGTTGTGGCACCACAACGTCGGTCAACATGTCCACAACCTTGAGGCCATCAACGGTTCCTTTGAAAAGACAGGACCCACTACTCCATCGCAGGATATGCAACCCCACATTGTGACGCCTGACTGATTCAATTATGTAGTCATACTGACTTGTGGGTTTTCATCGACCCAGTACACACAGTTATGTCTGTCTGTTGACGTGATCAGACAATTTAAAACAGGCTTCATCTGTCCTTACGATGTTCGAAAGCAGATCTGGTTGTTCAGTCAGTTGATTAAGATTATCTCACAGAACTTTAGTCTGCTGTCTGGATCATCCTCCAGAAGGCCATGCAACAGTCTGGGGTGGTACGGCTAAAGGTTCAGGTGGTGTATCAGTCGTTGAAGAGATGTCATCGGGACACCCAGCTCCAGAGACTTCCCGTGAACTTCTGTGAAGCTTGAGCTCGCGTGGACTTCTTTGAACTGTTTACGAATGTGAGGGCTACCTTCATCTCATTTTCCTCTGTCAACGTCGTACGCGGTCGTCCAGACTTCGGTGCACTTGCGACGGAACTCGTGTCCTCAAACTTGTTTCTGATTGGGTAACTCGTAAGAGGGATGGCGCGTGCAAATTAAATTCCTCTTCTCACACCTTACGCACTGTCTCTCCATTTTCATACTTTTAGTAGTCTTAATGATCCACTGTCGTTTCCCGTCCTGTAGGCTCCATGCAATGATGCATTAACAAACAACAATTACAATAATAAATCAGATATGTTTAAAACGGCTGATCAGCTAATCCATTTTAAAGTCTTTCAAATAACAATTGACACATAATTTTAAAATTTTAAATAGAAATAAAAGAAAACCACAATCAATTATGTACATGTAACTGTATACCCACTTTTGGGCTAAACTGTATTAGATTCCAAAAAGTAGAATACAAACACGCTTAACTTGTACACAATCTTTTAGTACTTGTTGAATAATTACCTAATGTTATTATTGCAAAGTTAATAATCATGTCAATGTTATTTTAAAAGAGAAAATGCCGTTGAAAACGGTTATAATGCAATTAAAATCCAGTTTCAATTACAATAAGTAATTACCGTGCTGCATTACTCTAATAACACGACAATTAATCAAGTGTAAAATATCGTTTGCTAAATCCAGTTATCTATATAACATGTAATTACATCTCACTTGATGTAGTGGCAGACCTGTAGTAACGCGGTGAAAACAGCTGTTTCCACCGAGGTATTGTACGAGAACAGATGTTTGCAAAGAGGTTACAGTTATTGTACATAGAGTCATATGATTTACTATGGTGGTGTAGTTAATGTATATGTGTGTTTAATATCCACCTGTTCTGTGTTACACTCGTGCATGCGAATATTGTAGGATAGTTAATTAATTGCTAGACAAATACTCTACATAAAAAGTATGTTTTTTATAAACTGGTTTTCAACTCAATTACTTTTAATTGTTGTGAGCTTTATCTAACGGTTTTGAGACTCTTCTGCATAGTTGTTATGTTTTATTTGATTTGTTGCTGATTCTTAGCAAACTGAGCTAACTCCTTTAGCATTTCTTCAAATACCCTTCCCATCTCATTAAGGGCACTCCGAATGCCTATCTTCGACAATGTTAGCTATAATACACATAACTTTAGTTGTAATTAAGATAGGCTCATCATTTTTTTTTTCTAAATTGTACCTTTTTCTAGTTCCGTACACAAGAAAATAAAAAAAAATTATAAACCTAAAAGTTATGATTTTTTTAAACACTTTTTTAAATGATTTTATTGTTATTTTTATTATATAACTTTTTTATTTGTTGAAATATTTAAAAAAAATCCCATGTTAGGAACTAGATAATTGTGTTATAGACATGTGGTAAAAATTTGGTAAAGATATCTTAGATAGTTTTCCAGAAATGTGTATTATAAATAACAAAAACGTGATTTTCGGGAAACGAGCAAAACGTAAAAGCCAAAATTTCAAAGTTTCATAAGTAGCCTATGGAGTTGCCTGGGTCTTCTTCAGCAGCATATATGTCTTCCAGCTTCCTCTTCACCAAAGTTCTTTAAAATAACTCACTGTACAATAATGAACACTGTAAAAGTGTTTGTAGTACAGCGAATTCATGTGGCCTCTAAAGCCATTTATTTCCATGGTAACGCTTACATTATAAAATTCATTGTGTTTGTATCCAAGTCACTTAGATTAAAAGGATAATTATGTCCGTCTGTGTGACTTATTGTAATATAAGTAGATTACTTACTTTACATAAATTGATTTTTGACGCGTTTCGGAAGTAATTCCATCTTCAGAATTTCACTCTGTTGAGGTCGTTAATACATTAAAACAATTCACAGTACAACATAACACATATACACATTACACAAATATCACAAATAAACACCGCGTGTGCACACTGTCGAATACGTTTAGCTACTGAGGGTACGCTGGGTCTCTAACTTGTAGTCATTTTTTTTTTCGGACATAAAGATAATTATAACCATATCATGTTGTATATTTTTGGAAAGAGGAAGAACAGGAGAATAATAAATCATAAAAAACTACAAATCGATACAAATTTTTTTTCCATTTGGAGTGCTCTTAAGAACACATTTCAAGAAATACGTAGCTTTTAATGTTTTCTTTTTGGCCAAGTCTCTACCAATATATATTGTATAAATAACATACCATACGAAATCGACATTTAAGTGTTGGCTTGATTAAAACAAAAATAATAAAAGTCAAACAAAATGGAGTCAGTGTCCTAACTGTTGTTGAACATATCCACTATTACATATTTAAATTCCGTTAGTGCTTTCTTGTTTACAAAATTTGTCAAGGCAAACTACTAAATGGTTAGTATTGATAAATATGGAGTGGAGTGTTGAGGTCATAGATGTAACGCAGGGACAATTACTTAAGGCTCGGCTCCCTAAATTCAAAACGGCCAAGTTGGCAACCAATTTCAATGTTTAAATAACCTAACCATACCTTCACTTTTAAGCGTATTTTTGTGTTACTTTCGTTAATAAACGAAAGCTGTATTTTTTTTTTCTTAAAGTGGAATAGATTGTGGGTGTTGATTGCTAAGGTTTTTGGCAATATATCTCTTTTTGAAAGTGAGTAAAATATTAATTAAGTTTACTATTTATAAAATACTATTATGAAAAAAATAAAACGGTTTTTTTAAAATGTATTCAGCAATCAACATCCGCATATGACAGTACTTCAAAATGAAACCAAATTTTTAAATTTATTCCACGAATTAACGAAAAAAATGACTTATTCTCTTATTGAAATTAGATTCAATATGGCGGACATGGTATCCAGAACTTAAGACTTTATACAATGGGTGTACAAAATTTATTTTATACGTACAAATTACAATATTATCTTAAAATCAATTAAACACAAGCAAATTTGGGTTTACTGTAGTAGTTATAAGGTATTTCATAATGCTGGAGTTTAATAGAAATGAAATATACATATTTTTGTTGACATTTGATTAAAATGTTTTGACTTGAAATATTATTATATTTATAGATATAAATTTATAGATTTAATAAATTCGTATTAAAGTTGGATACCAAATCATTTATGAAGTCTATTCAACTAACATCTTGGATGTTAGTAATTTGACTTTAGTTCGAATTTAGACTCTGTTAGCGAACGATCTTTATTTCAAATGGAACATTGAATTTACTTATTTTATTTTTGCAAGTAATGCACATATACGTAACGCTTGTTAATTATTTCAGGGTTTTTGTTGACATTTTTGGGAAAGATTTCCACTTTTAATCAAGAAAATTGACAATTAAGCATTTTTTAGTGGAATGTACACGCTTATTTATATTTAGTTCTAACTTTTATTCGAATTTAGCGATATTTTACAGCGTAATCTACAGATGTATTTAAAAAATTGTAAAAATTCAAAATCAAATCGAGTTTTTTCAAAATTTAGTTATTTACGACTTCACTCGTCTAGGCAAAGAGGCTTAATAAACTTGCTCAAATATAAGAAATATTTGGCTGATGGCATAAATGTATGTCAGAACTATGTTTTAAAATTAATACTTTGTAATATTTGTACTGCATCGAACCGTATAGCCTACTACTTAAGTTAGTGTGAACATTTTTCGTAGTTAACATTGCCTCTGTCAAATATAAGAACTTAACAAAAAGAGATATTCGTCAATTATTTTTGTTATTTAGGGTCCGACAAAATTTACTGTTTAACTGCAAAATTTTCTTTTACCAAGCCGTATTAAATTACTGATTGTTTAATGATTAAGAAGATAGTTGGAACTTAACAGAATGCAATACATTATTAGTAACAGAAAATGTAATTCCTTGATGTTACCTATAACAGCAACAACAAAAAACACACATTCCTAAGTTATTCATTTTCAGCTAAGGCGGGTTCATTTTCATGATGCGTTTCTTCGACAGAAAATTGTATAGCGAAGAAATGTCGTCTAATTGTGCATGTTTTAGAAATACATAGTTTACAGAGGATTTTTACACTTTTCCTCCACTTTTTATTAAGTAGCAAATAATGTATTCCTTTTGTATATAAAGCACAACAAGAACAATCACAACATATTGCACGTGTCTACCTTAAGTGGCTATACAAATAAAATGCTTTTAGGAAAATTTTTTGCTTCCAGCTGTCTTATAAGGGATTCCGTAATTTAAATGCGAAGTATTCAAATGAAATAATGTTAGGCACATTGGACTTGATACAAAACATTAAGTTAATTATAATGTATTATTGTTTATGTTCGCCAAACCGACTTCTGTATTGTTTATTAAGTAAACTTGTTGAACTTACCAATCAGACCACTAGTAAACTTTAGAACAGCGCCAGCATACAAAATTTCTAAGACGTTAGACGCAATAATTCGTAGAAACATAACATCCACAACAATAGTTTCAGTCTCAAAAACAGCCATTACCTCATTTCAAAAATAAAATATATCACCGTAAAACCCGGATCAACCTTGGTTTCGTTCGATTTCACGGATTTGTAAACAAATATACTGGTTCAGGAAACGATTTCAATATTAACTAACAATTTAAAAAAAAAAGAAGAAAAAAAAGACGGATCGTAAAACAATAGAGGAGCTATTGTTGAATACATGCTTGACACAGAATTATTTCCAATTTAGTAATGAATATTATAAACACAGCAAAGGACTGGTAATGGGCTGCCCTTTGTCTAGCATAATAGTAGAATATTTCTAAATTACATGGAGATTAAATTATATAATGACCACCAATAACAAGCATTTCAAAAACATAATTTATTATCACAGATATGTCGATGACATTATAGTTCTATATCGTAGCACAAGCAGACAGATCGAAAGGTTTGCCACATACTTAAATAGCCTTCATCCATCTTTACAATTCAAAACGGAAATAGAACAAAATAATAGCATAATTTACCTTGAACTCACCATTTCAAAAGTGACTGGAAAACATCAATTCAAAATATATAGGAAACCCACAAACACAGACCATACCATACATATAGTTCGAACCATCCCCAGTCGCACAAGATGGCTGCGTATAACAGTTTCATTTACAGACTTCGTACAGTACCAATGGCACACGACGATTTCATAGAGGAGTATAATATAATTAAGTACATCGCTTCACAAAATGGATACGATCCTACCATTGTTGATAAATTGTTGAAGAAACAAGAAATAAAAGCTGCAAAGCCTAGGACGTTGACAGATAATAAATACATTTCAGTGCCATACAACCACAGACTACATAACTCACTGAGCAATGCCTTCAGAAAAGTAGGGTACATTACCACGTACAGCACGATAAATAATTTGTCGCGAATAAAATATTTAATAGAAGTACAACTACCAACAATAAACTCCAATAAACAGGAGTATACCAGATATCATGTTCTGATTGTCCAAAAAAATACATAGGGCAGACTGGACGATCATTTAAAAAAAGGTTTAAAGAACATCCTCCCGTCATACGATCAGCACAACCTCCGAATACCGATTCAAAATTTGCTGAACACATTATGGAAACAACACACAAATATGATGCGATTGACAAATCTTTGACCATTTTGCATAAGTGTAGCAAAGGGAAGCTTATGAATGCTCTGGAGCAGTATGAGATTTATAAAGCTTTCAAGACAGAGCAAGGAACGCTACTTAATGATAAACTTAATTTCAATTCCAACCCATTATTCGTCTTAGTAATAGACATGGCAGAAGCAAATACAGATAAGAATTTTGCTCAAACGTAACACCGACAGTCTAGCCATGGACAGTGAACTAACCTCATGGACATTAAAATGTGCGAGCGGGTAATTTGTAATTGTGGGCTCGTGTGTAAGTGTTCTTAAGTGTACTGTGTGTTTTTATATTTATTAATGACGAAGGACAATGGTCCTTATTATAATTACTTGTTCGGACATTTGCCATCATTTGTGTGTTAAATTATCAACGATTTTCAAAATTGCTGCAAAGCGGCTTTAACTTGCTGCAACGCAGCTTCAACTTGCTGCAACGCGGCTTCAACTTGCTGCAACGCAGCTTCAACTTGCTGCAACGCGGCTTCAACTTGCTGCAACGCGGCTTCAACTTGCTGCAACGCGGCTTCAACTTGCTTCAACGCGACTTCAACTTGCTGCAACGCGACTTCAACTTGCTGCAACGCAGCTTCAACTTGCTGCAACGCAGCTTCAACTTGCTTCAACGCGAATTCAACTTGCTGCAACGCGGCTTCAACTTGCTGTAACGAGGCTTCAACTTGCTGCAACGCAGCTTCAACTTGCTTCAACGCGAATTCAACTTGCTGCAACGCAGCTTCAACTTGCTGCAACGCGGCCTCAACTTGCTGCAACGCAGCTTCAACTTGCTGCAACGCGGCTTTAACTTGCTGCAACGCGGCTTCAACTTGCTTCAACGCGACTTCAACTTGCTGCAACGCGGCTTCAACTTGCTGCAACG
>JAGFPH010006415.1:0-14184 GCA_018207615.1 Philaenus spumarius | reverse complement strand
TACCCCCCAAACCCCTCTAAAATTTCCAATTTTTTAAAACCCTTTTTTAGTGAACACTTATGGCCCTAGAGGAAGCTACATACCAAATTTCATTCCAATCCATTCGGTAGTTTTGAAGAAATCGTGATTTATAACTTTGATCCCCCCAAACCTTCCTAAAATTTGGAATTTTTTCAAACCCTTTCTTATTGAACACCTATGGCCCTAGAGGAAGCTACATACCAAATTTCATTTCAATCCGTTCGGTAGTTTTTGAGAAATCGTGATGAGTGAGTGAGTGGTATTTCGCTTTTATACATATAGATTTGGTCATCAGACCTCATTTAAGTCTTGTTCATGACAAAGGAGCAATGCAAAACGAAACAAATATAGTTTTGTTTTAAAAAGGCGTTCACTTTCAGCTTTGTTATAATAACTTTAAATATTTAATTCGTTTCTGAAAGAACACATATTTGGTGACCTGTTTTTGGATAAGTTATCCTCAAAGTTAGTTACACAAATATTTGTATTTAGAAATAAGTTTTCATTCTGCCCCGACTTCAATTATTATAAGTGTGAGTTTTGCAATAACTTTAATCGTGAAACAGAATCAAATCTATGCAATAGTGTAACAGTATGTTTCCTATCAAGACAATTATATAGTTTTTATTCTTGTCCCCATACTTAAAGTTGTCCATGTGTAATATAAATTCATAAATATTATATTAGCGTGTATGAAAGAGATATTTTAAGTTTAAATAAAAATTACCTATACACATTAAATTGACATATTTAATTAACTTAATCAGTAATTGTAAATGTAATGACGAAACGTTTAGCTTTATTAAATAATAAAAATTAAATCTATTATAAATTCAATTCACAAGACTAAAGTCAAATATTAACTAGTTTACGTGCTTTTTGGGTTATGAAGTTAATGAAGTTAGTGGTAAAGTACGTGATAAACTAGTTGTTACTAATATAAGCAGAGAACACTTTAATTAATGATATGCAGGGGTCATTTTATGATTGGTACATTTTGAACAAGCAGTCAATTTAATGAATACAGAAAACTTGCAACATACAATGAAATTAGTTTTAAATTAATTCCAACTATTATCATATTTGTATTAGGTTCTGTGGTTACAATAAATGGTATTACAAATATCTAATAAAATACCGATCAATGTTATCAAAGAAGGAAAAACCAGGAAGATGGAAATATTATTTAAAATGTTGTAGAAAACCTAAAATAATTTTAATCACAGTACGAGACAATCTAGATTTTAAGAAACAGAATTATAGAAATAAAGAAAAGAGAGTCGAAAGCCCATTGGAAGGTCCTCAAATGCGAGAAAGTAACGCCAGGAACACTCTCAAAAAGGAAAGTGATTGCAGGAAAGTAATCAACCAAAAACTTATATGAAAAAATCCAAAAATTATACGATATAAATAAAATACGAAGTAGTGGGAGTTAGGCTCGCCAAGGTTCCGCGCCAAAACTTATACCAAAATAATATTAACAATGAAAATAGCAGTGAAAAGTAGTTATAAGAAGTAGGCCTATAATTACTAAAATTACAAAAATAGCACAAATAAAGATGATATATGAAATATAACTATACAATTTATCAAAGTAGCACCAATATAGCTCATATAAGAAATATAATTATTGTACATTATGAAAGTAGCAGCGAATAGGAAATTTAATCACAATATTTATGAAATATTATTTACCAAACCACAGTTTGTTATAATGTTATAATCACTCAAACTTATCTAAATGTGCATATTTATAATTATTAACAGAAAATAAATTTAGCAAAACAATATCACATTAATTTATACAGTATTTTATTTGCGTATATTATAAACTAAGGGTGACATCACTTTAGGAGAAAATGTAGTTTTGACTTCCCTGACAATAACAACTGTAACCTGTTATAACATTGATATTAGCTGCCTCTTAATTTATAAAAAAATTTTAAAACAAACAGAAAATAGTTAAATTTTATAATTACCAAAATTAAACTAAAGAACAAACAATTATTTTGGTTTAATATTATGAAAGAATGAATTTTTAATTAGAATCACTTGGAGACCGTAAAAATTTGTTTAAGCTTGTTCCTCTCGCATATTATTTGAGATTTAGTTAACCATACAAAATATTGGTGCCGTGGGTTTGTTTAGATAAAATTAGAGAATCAATACCTAGCTCAAACTGCTATAATAGATTACAATTTGTTATACGGAGTAAATGAAAATTGCTGTTGTAGTTAAACAAAATTCAGTTTAAAAGTTTATTGTTTGAGTTCCATTGTACATTTTAAAATTTGTATAGTACAAAGCTTGAATTTGTTGAGTTCTATTGTTTCTCGAACAAGATTTAATCTTAATATCGAATTAGATTCAAATAAATCTGAAACGTATGAGTGAACCGAAGTAGATTTCATTGTGACTGCTACACTAATTATACATTACTTTAATTTCACGAAATCATTTTTGTTACCACTTTGTACGAAAACTGAGCAATGAATCGTGTGATTGACTGGTTGCCCTGACCTTCAATGGCCGATCATGTGTTTTATTTTAAACTAGCTGACCCGTATGGCGTTGCCCGTGGTGGTTGGTATTTTCAGTTTTTTTAACGTAATTGTATTCTTTATAAGTGTTTAGTCAGTAAGTGGTATTGGGCTTTTATATTAAAGATCTTAAATAATAAAAGCACTATTTTCATAATAATAAAAGATCTGAAATTATGATTTTAGTAACTTTGATCAACCCAAACCCCTCCTAATATTTCGAATTTTTTCAAACCCTTTCTTATGGAGCACCTATGGCCCTAGAGGAAGCTACATACCAAATTTCATTCCAATCCGTTCGGTAGTTTTGAAGAAATCGTGATTTAATAATTTAATCCCCCCAAAAACCCCCTAAAATTTCGAATTTTTTTAAACCCTATCCTAGCGAATGCTTGTGGCCCTAGATGAAGCTACATACCAAATTTCATTCCAATCTGTTCGGTAATTTTGGAGAAATCGTGATTTAATAATTTTTACCCCCCAAACCCCCCTAAAATTTCCAATTTTTTAAAACCCTTTTTTAGTGAACACTTATGGCCCTATAGGAAGCTACATACCAAATTTCATTCCAATCCGTTCGGTAGTTTTGAAGAAATCGTAATTTAACAACTTTGATCACCCCAAACCCCCATAAAATTTCGAATGTCTCCAAACCCTTTCTTAGTGAGCACCTATGGCCCTAGAGGAAGCTACATACCAAATTTCATTCCAATCTGTTCGGTAATTTTGGAGAAATCGTGATTTAATAATTTTTACCCCCCAAACCCCTCTAAAATTTCCAATTTTTCAAAACCATTTTTTAGTGAACACTTATGGCCCTAGAGGAAGCTACATACCAAATTTCATTCCAATCCGTTCGGTAGTTTTGAAGAAATCGTGATTTAACATCTTTGATCCCCCCAAACCCTTCCTAAAATTTCGAATGTCTCCAAACCCTTTCTTAGTAAGCACCTATGGCCCTAGAGGAAGATTAAGAGGAAAGTTTTCAAGTGAGTGAAATTTTCTTTCCATCTGGATAATAAAGTCTTCATGTTTGAATGCTGAATTGTTTTAAAGTGCCATGACTACATTTTTTTGGTAGGTGGACGGTGTCGTACTCAGCTTGTTCATTTAAACGGTTAATTTCCTTGTCATTCTGAACCATAAATAATGTTAAACTGTTAAATGCTGGTATACTAAACTGAACTGCGTTTGTTAGATACAAAATGTTACTTGTTTCAACTAAAATAAGTAGAAATCTATGCCAATGTTAAGATGTATTAGGGTACCTCACACCCTGTTTGCTAGTTTGAGAACTCGGCCTCCAAAAAAATCAGAGTTTTGAATTTTACACAATGGGATCGAAACGTATATAACAAAATAAAGTGAGAGGAAAAAGAAGCCATATGATGAAAATGAAGTTGAAAGTTAAATTCTCACTAATAATATTGCTAAATATTATAATTTTCCTGAGTGCTTAAATCGCGAAGAAGAATAAATATGCCTACATGAACGTGCAAACACGTAACAATATATTTTCTACCTTGGCTTTGAAACGTGAGCAGCATTTATACGCTTTGACAGCTTCTTTATTTAATGTGAGATTCTAACGTTGCCTGTACATTTACAGGGGTACTTTATTTCGTCATGTTCCACACAGCATAAAATATTTTGTGTTATTGAACAATGCAATTAAATATCACCTTAAGCATAATGTATTGTCTTTACTATTACTATTATCAAGCACTGAAATAACTATAATGTATAGTACGAGTGCAATGCTTGTAGTAAGAGAAGTTATTCAGAACCTGTACAGTTGATTACATTTGTACAGTCAAATTAAACATTTTGAGCTTTAATACTAAGGGATACTGCGCACAGAACTAGTACAATAGTATCTTTTTAGCAATTTTTTAGAGAAGTTATACATATTTTTTATAGTTTAAAATATTTCTTTTCGTACAAAGACGACAGCTTGAAATTTCTGACATAGGAGTTAAAATTTGACTATTTAAACCTGTGTAGTATACAATTACACTTACGTCTCACAGCGAAACAATGTTCCAGTAAGCTGTGTTGTAGGCTATCTAGTGGTAGTTATCTGAAGCTGTAGGCCACGCCTATTCAAGCAACAGCTGTTTGTTAGTAGAAATTCTTTCTTGGAAGTTTAAGGGTAGTCGGATGGTTCAAATGGTCTAAAATATCGATTTTTCGTTTTTTACATTTTTTAAATCCCAAAATTCTTATTTTTAAATTGATATAAATTCTAGCTGATTTGGACAGATAGTTTTTGATTTATGGCCTTATTTTACGAAGCTTTGCACACTGTAATTTAATAAAATTGAATGGTTGCTGCACGTTACTAAACTTTGTAATCAATACATTTATATAGTATTAGTTTTTCTAGGTATGAGTATAATTGCTGTTTAGTTAGCTACCATTTGACACTATTCTACTTCAATAATTTGTTTACCAACATTTGTATGTGCTGAATGCTGATTGTTGAGTGGTTATGTGAATATTTTGAACTAAGTTTTTGTAAACAGTTTTTTAATTAACTTTTAAAAATGCCTAGATTTGCTAGTGCATTTAAAAAAAAAGAAGAATCATTTTAGTGGTATTCGCAAACAAGACATTCCTAGGCCTACACCTTTATTTGAGCCTAGAGACCTAGTACATCTGCTCAGAACGAAGACCAACATACACCTAGGCCTACCCCCCTAAGCTAGAGTTTATTTTGCCTTTTTCCGCAAAAAATGTTTTTAAATGTTTCAGTACCCATATCTCAGGAACTATAAGTGATATTGCCATGTTTTTTTTTAAAGTTATGTTTCATAGATCTAGTACTATGTTTACGGCAGAGGGATTTTATAAATAATAAATATAATTTTTTAAATTAAATTTATATTACTGAAATTCCGAGCAATTTTCAGGCCTATTTAAAAAAATGCATAATTCAACAGGCACAACATATTTTTAATAACCCTCTGCTGACAAAATTGTATTACACATATAGAACAAAATTTAAAAAAAGTAGGCTAATATCTATTATAGTTTCTGAGTAACGTGTACCGAAAATTCAAAGATTTTACATTGACGAGATACAACCATCCGACTGCCCTTAAACTTTTTAGAGTTAGAAGGTGATTACTGGAAAACACTATAACATATTCAATCCGTTGAGCTATTTGTTTCAAGGGGGAAATATTTTAAATCGATTAATGAGTTTTTTAACCTATTTTTAGTTCCAAACTTTCTGGTCAAATATTTGTAAATTTTAGTATTTTTCTAACCAACCTTATGCCATACCATTTAGATTGATATATAATACATAATATAGCCTAAGTAAGTTTACAGTTTGCTCAAAACTTCAAATTATATAATATGTGGTTATTAGAAAAATATCATTCTCAATCCGATTAGCCAATCACCTCTGTGCTTTGGGTTCATGGGTTTAGCCATTGCACTTACCCCGTTAATTGTAGCTGTATTGTTATAATGTCGTTTGTAACAGATAGCGAACATCTAGCTCAGGGCAGCTATGGTAATCTAATCAGATCGTAGTTACTTAGTTCAACAACATTAGCTTTGTGTATTACTAAGTGTATACTGTAGTAATATATCATTAGTTTTGTATTTATTTTCAAGTAAAACTTTAATTGTTGGTTTTAGAGACTTAGTGAACAAAGTTGTAAATAAACCAGAAACTTTAATTTGAGGTAACTTAAACAAAATTATAAATTAATATTATTTAGAACATATTGATGAGAAAAATCGCAACTAGAATCCCTTATTGTAAACCAAAGTATATAAAAGATAAATTCTGCAAAAATTATCCACAGTATCACTACTGTAGTAATATAGTAAAAATCCTCACTACAGTATTATCATACATACTTCATATCACATAACAGAGAACAATAAGTGTGGGTACTTCACGAATCTGGTTCTAATACTTAATGAATCGTCATCAAAATAAATTCTTTATCCACTTTGCACATTTACATTTCATGAATTATTATCATGAAAACTTTAGGGCATATCGTTTTACTACACTCACTAATTTCTTGTATTAATAATGAAAACATAATATGACATTACATAATATATCGTTCAAACAATGATGCACAATGTTAAAACATGTAATGAAAACGAATAACCTTTGAATTAGGGTTTTTCAGTTATTGCAATACATAAATAGTGTATGTAATATATTCAAATGAGCTAGAAATAAAGATAAAGCAATGTTGTTGTTGTTTTAATAAAACATTAATAGATTAACTGTCATTGGCTTGGGCAAGACAAGAAACTTGTGTACCTATTAAGATGAAAATGTTGCTCCTATTAAGATGAAAATGTTGAACATTTTTGGAGGTTTCAATTGAGACAAGTTATACAGTAATTTTACTTTCTCATTATACTATATTATAGAGAAAGCATACTGATCGATGTTGAGATATTTGTGGAAATATCCGTAAAAGTGGTTTTTACAAAATGTATGTCTGTATTCATACAAAGCTACAGAGAAAACTATTCTACCGATTTCGAACAAATTTGCACCAAACATGTCAATTAGGCCAGTATAGATGCACGAGAAATGGTTTTGAAAACTTTTGATAAACAACCCCCTTTTTGGCCAAAAAATCAGTTATAATTTTTTTATAAAAATCCACTCTAACGATTTTCATAAAATTTGGCTTATTTGTAGCCTTTAATGTACCCTACCATATGCAAAAAACCGCATCTTTCTAAAACTTCTCGTTTGGGTTATAATATTAATAATAACTGATTTTGGGGAGTTTTTGGCCGAAAAGGGGGTTGTTTTTCAAATATTTTCGTGCATCTATACAGGCCTAATTGACGTGTTTGGTGCAAATTTTAATATCATCACCTCTCCTACAATTATGAAGTCACAGTGAATCTGTTTAATAATATAAATATTTTTTGTGAGAAAGTATGTGCCAGTAACTGGTACCGTTTATTTAAATGGTAATAATTATTGGTAACTAATGATTTGAAGTTCTTGCTTGGATGAGAAAAATTGCAGACAGAAACGTT
Organism: Philaenus spumarius; assembly: GCA_018207615.1. Taxonomy (NCBI): domain Eukaryota; kingdom Metazoa; phylum Arthropoda; class Insecta; order Hemiptera; family Aphrophoridae; genus Philaenus; species Philaenus spumarius. The sequence goes on along the minus strand of JAGFPH010006415.1, from coordinate 6,586 downwards.
TGTTACAACAGCCCTAACCATAGTTATTCAACAAATTAATTTTTCCATTTGGTTTGACCTAAAAAATTAATAATTTTGGTCTTTCTTTATTTGCGTCTCCGATTTCTTTATATTTTTGAAGTTCACTCATCTTTGCCTATACTCTAAAAACACAACAGCAATTCACCAAAAACAGTATTCACCTTTCAGCATAAAGGTAGACTATCCAAGAATTCTTTTACAAGAAATAATAACTGCTTTCGGCTTGGCCTACAGCCCCGAGAATATATTAAATTTGCTATTTACATCAATTTACTTCACAGTTCACATAGATTAAACAAACATAATATTCACCCCTTGCTCTATCGGTTACAGTTGTCAAACAAAAAGTTACAGACTAAAGATGTTGTTAATTATATTTATAAGACATACAATAACATGGGAGGGATTTGATACTGTTCTTATCCAACCATAATTTTGCTAAATAAAAAATTAAATAACAGGCATTAGTAATAATAATTTATTAAATGAATTAGAGTCACGGGTAATCTAATAACAACTTCTGTGAGTTATGATTTTTACTTTCAATCCATATTTTGTACAATGCTTGCAATAAAGATAGCAGTTATACAAAAGTTTGACCCAACTAATTTCGGTAATCTTTTTGCTGTGCGACCTCATTTTGGACAATCCTTGCAGTAAGTGTTGGTTGTGTTAAAAATTAATTGTTTTAGAAATGTTTTAGGTAATATTTTTATAATTCAGTAATTTCAATTATTGTTATTATTTTTATTCTCCAAAAAATATTTTCTCCATTTAAATAACATCAAAATGTTAAGATAATACATCTGTTATTTTTTACACGGGTTTCATCCAGTAATTTAAGGGTCACTCAATCTAAGTTATAAAACATAGTAAGGATCAAACACGCTTGTCACCTTATCACACCAGAAATGTTAGGCAACACTTTGAGTACAGGCTGTATTTTTGTCAAGAAGTCAATGGTTCTGATTTCGAGCACTTAATCTGAGTGAAAATGAGGTGAGTGCTAAAGGTTTTACTCATTGTAACATAATTATTAATGAAACTTTAAATAGGAGTTTTTTGGGAAAATAATAAATTTGATTGGCCATTATGTTGGATAGAGTCAACATACAGACCTCAGGTTTGCGCCAATCTTCTTCCTTTATCAAGACCTTTAAAACCCTTTATAGGGCAAAAGACTGGTAGATAATTTTTTTTTTTTTTTTTGTTCTACAATTACTTGAATGTAATTTAGAAACATAAAAATAATAAACAAATTGTTTACTACCTGTTACTTATTGTGTTTTAGGGTGGGAAATTATTATCCCTCTGCCCTATAACGGCATGTAGCACACACACTTACCAGTGGAAAATATTACTAAAATATTACAAGGAAACCTTCGTTATATATAAAGGTTTATGCTTTATTTACTTAAATAGAATTTAGAAACATAAGAAAATAATACAAAATTGTTTACTACCTGTTACTTATTGTGTTTTAGGGTGGGTGGGAAATTATTATCCCTCTGACCTAAAACGGCATATAGCACACACACATACCAGTGGAAAATATTACAAGGAAACCTATGTTATATATAAAGATTTACATAAGTAGTTGACATCATATCAATTAGCGTTATTGACATTCTGTAGTTTGTTTTTCAACGTATTGCATGTAGGCCCACACATTGTTTTACCCCCAACCTTTGTCAAAGCAACAACAAAGGTGGTTCCAACTGGACCAGTTGGAGGATTTGTATAAATATTACGTCAGCCAAAATATATTTCATCCAACAAAAAATATGTACATGTAGCCCAATAAATTCTGAGCATAGTGGTATGTAATTGTTAGAAATAACTAACAATTTTCCAACTACAAAAAAATCCCAAAAGTAATGATGAAACCTAACCTAGAAACATTGTAAACATTGTTTTTAATATATATAACTTCAGCGTTTCCTTTATTTTTAAAATAAAAGTGTAACAATAATCTATATCAGTTGTACTTTTTAATGTTTACTTCAAAAGTTATAAACTGATAAATCTTCTATTTCCAATTTGATGTTGAACTTGCAGCTACACAACAATGGTAAACAACTATGCGTGTGGTGGGCAGTGGGATAATATCTTCCCACTTTTGCATTTATCAGGTGATTTAGCCAAGGAGATATAAATAAAGAAGTCAGAAGAAAAAGAGATGCAATATATGTTGTGTATTAGTACAGAAAGTGGGAAAATAGTATCTCATTGGTTTATAAAGATAGAAATACTTGTTTCCTTGGAAACACGGTGGGAAATTATTATCCCTCTGCCCTATAAAGGGTTTTAAAATGAAGTGTCACTCATTAGGGGTTCTCATTTAAAATTTTCGACTTACCCCCAAAATACCTCATTTTTTGGAGAGGGTTTGAAATTTATGATACACCAAAAAAACTCAATTTTTGGTCATATCCCCAAAGCAAATCTGTCTATTTCCATTAATAAGGGGGGGGGACTTTAAAGACTTCTGATATAGGCATTACACACATAAAATCAGTACAATATTAGTGAGAAGTATAATTAGTAGTATTAGTGAGCTAGTAAACTTAATTTATGTTATTATTCCGAATACTGATGTGATCACTAATGTCAACCTCACAATGGCATACAGCGATCAAATTGTTATAGTTTCTAAATTTGAGATTCAAATTGCAACAAGCAATTCATATTTATCTGCTTACGTTACTTTGTATTAATTAAGTAATTTTTTGTATGTTATAAATAATACTATTTTGATTTTCAAAAAGTACCACATTTACGAAACTCGCGCGAAATTTACTTCTGTTCAAAAGTATAAATCATTACGATTTATCTAAAATTACGTTTGTGTGCCTCTCAAATAAATAGCTTTAAAATGAGGCACCGCTGAGGAATATAATATGACTGAGTTTTACGACTAAAGACGGCAAGGCTTGCATTTTGTATGGAAGTAAACAGCGCTGGGATCTGTGTATTCGAGTCACGTGGTAGATACTTGGCTTCACAAGGAAATGTGTTATATTTAATCAAATGCTGGTATCGTAGGGGTTAACCTTAATAAATTCTACAGTGATATTAATAAACAAGTTTAAGATAATTTTCTTAAATAAATTAAATAATTCGATCGCTCCGCTAAACCGTTAACGTGAGTTGAATGAATTTAAAAAATTCAGTTTATATGATTTTACGGAAACTATTTAGGAAATTGGTCTACTCACGAAGACGTTGACATGTGCTTGCGTGTACGAAATACATTAGTAGGTTTTGTTTGTACCTCAGCCTCCAGCCACGGCTCAAGCGCTGCTTCGTTCCGCTCGCATAGTTTGCACCTCGACCTTGTGGCCTCGGATTTTTTACTTTGCTTCGCTCGCAGTGGTTTGCAGCTCGGTTGTCGGCCTCGTAACAGAATCTGTCCAACGATAAAAATTCAACCTTGTGGTTTCAAACCAAGTACTTTTATGGTATTTTACGTTTTGATCGATTTTGTAGGAATCAAACGAGCTGTAAGGTCGTGTAAAAACAAATAGAGTAGAGTCTCGGTAATTCGAGTCTCTATAATCCGAGGTTCCGTGTAATTCGAGCCACAATTAGCATTGGACGTGACCATGCATTGTGACACATTCTTGCTGCTTGAAGGACACCGATCTTTAAATTTTTGTTTTCGGGACTTTTTTTAGAAAAAGTGACTATAGTGAAATATTGTTTGTGTAAGTAAATCATTTTTTACGAGTAGAGTTTTCGGTTTTCAGATAAAACGTATCAATGCAAATGTAAAAAATGGGTTGTAAAATATGACGAACAATGTAAAATATGACGAACAAACAATACGAATTGTGTATCAAAAGTCTTTTTTTATTATAATCTAAAATATACGTGGCAATACTTGATATTAAAAAGTACATATTTACTAATTAACAGAAGTTTCCAAAAACCATACAAATATAAGTTTGAATTTTTCATAGTTACAAGTTTAAACTATTCACCGATCGTTTAATAATTTTACAATTTCATTGCTTGTGATGACCAAACTATGAATGAGCTTACTTGTGTTTTCTCTCCAGTATTATTTTCATAGTCGTTTATTGCAGACTTAATGCATGAAAATGCAGTCCAAGAACCTTGGTTTTTATTTGAGTCAAACAATTGTTGGAGATATGACCGAAGTTTAAATTTATAAAAAAAATATTAACATCCTTAAACCTTAATACTCTACAAATTTGATTTCCTACATCTCGACCTATTTATTGATACATGAAATAATTTAGATAAGGGTTTTTTATTTATAAAATAAGTACCAGGAGATCGAGCTAAAGCTCGATTATAAGCAGGGATATGATTTCAATAACTATTATTGCAAATTTCCGTGAACATCGTTTAGGTTAGGCCTATAACATTAAACAACTAAATAAAGGGTATGTTTATTTAGCAGAAGTATTCGTTGCCATGGTAACTATAAATAGATACAACATTAGGCTTACCTCTAATAAAATACAGTTTAAAAGAAAACAGATGATTATTGTAATGACATTGAAAACATTTGCATCAGCTGGGCTTTGTATTGTTTAAAATGGACAAATTTCACTTTTTAATTTAATAAAAAGACGTAGAAAACGAATTTTCCCAGACTGGTGACCATTTCCAATCGATTTCTCGTGGCCAAAAGCCCCATATAAAATCAAAAAATCAAAAATCCTTAGACGGAGATTCCAGATCCATTTAGCAGACAGACAATTATCTCTCGCTTTAGAAGATAAGATAGAATATAATTTTAGTGTTGTAAAACTACTAAACAATTGTTTGAATGAGAATATGATTAGCAATGTTCGGTGAATTTTTAAGTTCTGAAAACAAAACCGTTCAAAAATATTTTTTAACAATAAGAAAAATACAAAAACCAACTTATAATACGTTGTACCATCTACAAACGGGATCAGGCAATGCAACTTTTTCCTTCAAAGTTTTACTTTTTAAATTTTGTAACTTGATCTATATTTATATTTGAAATTTCTAAAAAACGATACCCTCCATAAAAATGTGCATGTTTGTTCATATGATTCTAAAACATAATTATATTTAGAATTTAGATAATTTAGGTGCAAAATAGGAGGTATCTATTTTCAGTGTTATTGAAAATAGTGTATAAGAGTATCAAATATTGACGTATAAATGTAATCAATATTTATATTTTTTCTACAGAACTGATGGTATTCTAAAGTAACTTTTTAAAAAATGTTTGTACTTTTGTCATTACCATGTCGAAACTTCCAGAAAATGTTTATCTCACTTTTATTTCATAACCCTAAAACTTTAATTATTATTATATTATTTATATTATAAATATAATTTTAGGGACACAATTACAGCAGTAATTTTGCACAAATTTCTTCTATTCAGATACATAAAATATATAGATGGAAAATCTCAGTCGAGTTCGTTTGGAGAAGTTTTTTATAACACTAACTTTAGCTATAAAAGGGTTAAGCTAGGATTGGCGGAAAATTGTACTCAAACTAATCGTATTTGTCCTAGCAGATATAATTTATATAATAATTTCGAACTTTAGCACAATAGGGGTTTAAAAAATAATAACTCCCTTAGTAGAGGCAGTATCAAATCAGTTCAAAGATATTGAGAACCTGCGTAACGTTTGTATGAAACAGTTTTTGGTACGACCAAACCTTATTGCAAGAAATGTCAAATATGAGGAAGCAGAAAAAAGTAAATGATTTACTTAATAGATATAATATTGAGCCCATACGAAATTATTGTAAATACTCTAAATGTGTGTAAATTCTGTTTTGTACAATTAGTAAACAAAACAAATATCAACTCCCTCCACTGTATTAAATCCGTTCAGATATTGTAAACATTCTTAACATCATTTAGAACTATTTCTGAGACAATTGTAGATACTGTAAAGGGTGACCAAAATGAAGTCACAGAACAAAAATGTATTAAAAATTGTTGCCTAAATTGCTTGACATCTGCTATTTTCTATTTGTTAAGTTCATAGCTTACAGCAACTTAGAAGTAAATAGAAACTTCAAAATAAACTTGTGATTACATGCCGAGAGAAAAGCGATTTTTATGTTATTTTAATTTATATTTTAGTAACGTAAGTTGAAAAGTTTTCGAGAAATACATATGTATAATTTGTTTCGGCTGACAATAGTTAATATGATTTTTTTAAATTTAAAAGCATGATTTTCAAGACAGAACAATACCGAAATTTATATTTTAAAATCCCATGCAGGCAGGTGCTTGCGCTTAAGTTTTTGTTCAGACTAGAGCACCCATAACAATAATAACACGTTATGAGTTTCTCCTTACTGCCAACTAAACTTGAAACGTAGACCGATGCAAATGTAAAATACTACTTAGAAAGTATATGTTTGAAATGTACTTTAAACCACACATCACTAAAAGCTTAACTATAGTCTCATGTATTTCAAAGTACAGAACACGGTTCTACTCAAACAAATTAAGTCTTTCTTTGCGTGACCGGAATAGTTTGATCAGAAAACTTTAGAACTTGCCTTCTGTACAATGCTGATACTTGGCACTT
>JAGFPH010006414.1:60609-74360 GCA_018207615.1 Philaenus spumarius | reverse complement strand
GGGGGGGGATTTGTGAAGTTGCGACAGAGACTTGAAAATTTCCTCTCTGGGGTTTTTCGTTACAATGATTTTTCATTTCTGACAAAGCGAAATGACCCCAGAGCACCGGGTGGAGGCTTTAGGAGGGGCAACATTTGTGAAGTTGCGACGGAGAATTAAAAATTTCCTCTCGGGGTTTTTTTTTTGGGCTGATTTTATTTATGACCATGCGAAATGCTTCCCGGTGCACCAGGGGGGAGTAAAAGTTACAGCTAGTCGAATAGGAGCAGAAATGGAGGCTCTGTACCGAGTAAATTTCTTTTTTATCTTTGGACCTGCAAGACTTAACAAAATCTCAAAATCAGTCGAAGTCATCCTAGTAAAGTTTTTGAAACCTGCACCATCTTCAAGCCTTAAATCAGACAGTAAGTTTTGGCCGTAATACCATCCAAATACAATGGTAATGCGGACCTACTTCAAGAAATCTGCGAGTCTACCATCGCCTTCTTCTAGGTAAGCTAACCTCATTGTGTAGAATTAAATATAAACTAGCACAAGCTAAAAGAACGTCTTATTCAGTAAACATCTCGAGAAACACTGCTTAGCTAGTGTGGACACAAAACAATGACAAACATTTGTTTCGGAACAGTTGACAAACAGCTGCGAAACAATTTAAAAACTGTAGGCAAACATGAAACAAGAAACAACAAACTGTTTGAAAGTTTGGACTAGGTTTTACTTGTTCACCGTTGTTTTAAAGCATCAAACGTTAGCCCATTAAAATATAATGCATAAATGTGACCTTTATTACTACAAAGAAGTTAGTACCACTTCATAATTGATTATTAGTATCCGATTCACTGATTTCAAGAAAGGTTTTAGTTTTATTGTAGCTACTAGACCAGTCAATAGATATTTTTACCCAAACGAACAAATGTAACAGCAAGCCGATTGCGTTATGCCTTGAGGAATGTAGGAGAAAATAATACCTTCGGAAACAAAGATTTTTACTGTGGAATTTTGTATACTACAAAATCTGAGAAAACATTTGTATTTTTTTGGTTTTTCACTTATATTTTGCAAATCATTGGGTGGAAGGCTACACTTTCAATGGAAAAGTTCTAGTAATTTAAATCTTTAAAAATACGACTTTGTATGTCTTAATCGATGAATTTTTGACTGAGAAAAATATGTTTTTAAACACAGAAAATTAAAATTTGTTTAATGTCTTAGTTTGAAATTTAAAAAGTTAAAGCTTTGGAATTGTGTAAAATGACAGTTAATTGCATGTAAATTAACCACGCACAAAGTAGGCCCAGTGAGATAAATTGATTTAACATAATAACTGTTTAAATGATTTGGAGCGTTATTTAAAAATAAATACATATAAATAAATAAATCGGACGAGACGAGATGTTGACATCCAAGTTGCCAACATCATTATATTGATGTTATATGTGTATCCGCTCCCTAAATATCAAACCTATTTGTTCTTACAAGGTTGATCGTCTATGTTCCCCCTAAGTCACCCTACCTGACTCCACACAACTTATGTACTTATTTTTCGAATTTGCTTTATTAAATTGTCTGTGAGATTAGTTTATATATGCAGGAATTTTGTTTTAAGATGCTACTTGGTCACCGTTGTTTAAAAACACCATACGTTAGCCCATTAAATTATAATGCATGAATGTGATCTTTATAGATAGTAGTATCACTTCATAACTAGTATCTGATTCACTGATTCCAAGATAAATTTTAGTGTAGCTACTCTGAATTGCGATTCTGTAAACTAACTAGAACGTACCTTTTCAGTTGGGAAGAAATGACAAAGAAACCTTCTAAAAATATATACAAAATAAATGTATAAGTATAAGTAAACACGATTAAGTTTTATATAATCTTGTTCAATATAATAAAAAATATTTAGTTTATAGTAACATTATTCACAAATTAAGTTAATTCATAAAAAATTGTGTTACATTATAAATTGAAGGTATTCTTAAATTTATGTTCATTATTATACTTTTTTTAATAGTTTTATACAAAATTTTTAACATTAACATATGCGGGCATAACTTAATAGTTCTTAGTCGTACCTTGGTCGTATACTTCAAAGAAATAAAATTTGTTAAAACAATAATAATTTAACTTTTCACTTGAGAGGTATCTCATTTTAGTTAGACACTTCCTACAAGACCATAAGGTATTAAATTCCAATATACTTTTTGTATTTAAAAATCTGATTTCTATTAAAATTATTTTATTTGACATTTATTTAATCAGTCCTTGTGTCTATAAGGTAATACTCCTTATGTCACTCCATACTCCATGAAAAAACTAGGTTACATCTTGAACGTCATAAACTCACTTTATTGTTTTATTTCTGATATTTTATAAAACTTACTAAAATCTTTTCTGAATTATGGTCTTAAATAAGCTGCTAGTTACTGCATACTATCAAAGTCATGCTTATTTTTTCTATGTACATTATCATCGTTTTAAAAACAGAAATGTTTTATAAATAACATTTACACCCATGAGCGTGTAGAACTGAGTGAGGTTTATTTTGTAATAACTAATTTACTAATATAATGGAAAACATAAAGTAGAGTGTTCTAAATGTTAATTAAGTAAGTTAAACAGCTAAGATAATAATGCACACATTACTTTTTTCTATTTAACAACAATAAACAATATTTTGATAGAGAGTTAGTTATTATTTAATATTAATATGTTTTACTATCTAAATTTAATTTAATTAAAAGTTTAAATTTATACAATAATTTGTAATAAAATAATAAACATACAAAATATAACAAAAGGTACCTAACACTATGGTTCTAAAGAAAACAATAGAAGTGGCCATTATTTATACAAATTTTTTAGTAGGGCCCGACGTATAGTCGAGAACTTCTTCGGTATACCAAGCGCAGTGTTTCGGGTTTTTTAGAAAACCAATGAGTTTGGAGCCTGAAAAAGCAGAGTTGATAGTGATGGCAGTCATTTTGTTACACAATTACCTAAGGACCCATTCACCAAATTTGTACACTCCTGCTGTCATATTAGACCATGAAGTAATTGGAAGGGTTATGGAAGGTCAATGGAGGAGATAGTATGACATCTTTGTTACCAGTGAGACATGTCCCCCAAAGATCCACAAATTATTGTCAAAAAATTAGGGCTGAATTAGCTGATTATTGAATGAATGAAGGATTCCTATAATGGCAACACAATTATGTTTAAGTACATCCATATTTCCTTACCGTCGTAAGTCCCTTTCTTGGTACGTCCCTGTCCTCCAGAAACTTAAAAACGCTTCGTATGCAAACCACCTACTGACGTAAACTTCGTCTCTTCCTGAAACAGTAAAAGTAAAACACTTAAAATATGTAAATAAACATTTTTCTAAACAATAGTATAACGTTATAACACTGTTAATATTTCTGTCATCCCAGCGAATAAGTGGTTAAATCGTATCTAACCTAAAATGAGTTAAGTGTAGTTACTATTTAGACATGTGCAAAATTAGTATTTGTAAACTATATTAAATTATATAGGATAACATATCCTACCCAAAAAATTACTTTAAGTGTAATTTTGTGAATTGCTTTTTGATATATATTATGTTGTCTTCTAAATTTTATTTATTTTTCCATGAGTCAAAAAGTTTATAAAAGACATACCGTAATTTATTACACATGTGCAAAAATATTACACACACTATATTTAGAAAGAAGGCATTTGAAAAAAAATAATTTTCTTATATGAACTCTAATCTGGATAGAATGCGTATTGTAAATTCGACCCTAAACAAGTTTATAAAAACACAAAATATGAAAGGGCATACAATGAAGCTTAATCTATTAAATTCCAGCCTACCCTAAAAGGTTTATAAAAACAAAAAATGTTTCCAAAAAGCATACAATGAAGCTCAATTTAATATAAATACACAAAAATATTGTAAATACATTAACGGTATTTAATAATTTGACCTCCTATTAAAAAATTTTTGATTTCTACGAACTAAAATTTGGCTAGAAGGCGTATTGTAAATTCGACCCTAAAACATGTATAGAAGCAACATTTGTTTCCAAAAAGACATACAATAAATCCTAATTTACTAAATTCTAGCCTACCCTAAAAAGTTTATAAAAACTACAAAATTTGTTTCCAAAAAGGCATACAATTAAGCCTAATTTATTAAATTCTAGTCTAGGCTTACCCTAAAAGTTTATAAAACAACAAAACAAATAATGTTTCCAAAAAGGCATACAATGAAGCATAATTTAATATGCATAACTTATAAAAAAAATCTCACATACATATTTAGTAAGAAGTGGCCTAGGCTTTTAAAAAAATATTTGCTACGAACTTGAAATTAGCTAGAAAACATATTGTAAATTCTATACTAAAACAAGTACAGAAATAATAAAATTTCTTAAAAAAAAAAAACATAGGCCTACAATGCAGCCTAATTTATTAAATTCTAGTCTAGGCCTACCCTAAAACTTTATAAAACAACAAAATATGTTTCCAAAAAGGCATACGATGAAGCATAATTATTTAATATGAATACACAAAACCACTATCGTAAATTTACTATTCAACCTCAGGCTGATATTTTTGCAGACAACGACGTTGTTTTACATTCTACTGTTAAATTCACGGATACTAGAATACACGGTAGGGGTCACGCGCAGGTCCCTGCCGCCCGGCTCGGAGAAGATAATTACAAATTCTCTAAGGAGTTCCTTTTTGAAAGTCTCCAGGGTATGGCTTCATGAGGTTTTCACTTAGAGCAAATGCACCATCTCCTGCAAAAAAATTAATTGGTATTTTCATAGAATTCCCCAGTAGTTCTTCCGCTAATGGAAGTCCCAATGTGTTTCCTGTGACCATACTGTGTAACTTGCTCCCTTGAAAAACTCCTCCATCCGAAATTCTTCCTTGGCATCCCACGTCAGCAAACATAAAGTTATAATTCCCATCCACTAATGCAAAAAGCACAATAATTAAGTTTTATTTGTAATTGAAGTACTCTGTACCCGAGTTCATTGGAGTTTGCAAAACAACATGCTTCCCGTCAAGTGCACCAACACAGTTAGGCAGGTACAAACGTGTTTCAAATATCTTGCTTACGTCCTTCCAAGTTTTAGGTACCGTTGGGAACTGAAACATAAATCCCATTATTTTAAAGCATATTATTTTTAGCATGATTTTTTAAGAAATAACTAACAACTAGTATGAGACGAATAGCACACCTTAATTTTCTTTTTAATTGGTTTCTATTTTTAAGTTAGTGACATAATTTGCACACCAATAAACTAATACAAAATTAATATTGATTAATATTAATTACATGCAATTTACAGGAGACACGGATGTTATTATTGAAGTTGAAGATGACACCGAAGCTGCCATAATTTCTGAAAAAAGACAGCAAGAGACAAGAGCTACAACATTCTTTTATTTGGTTCACAGACCTGCAAAACGAGCAAAGCGATCTGATGATATCGACTCGTCAATGATAAACAGCGCTCTTTCAATTTAAAAAAATGCTGCAGTTGGACAAGGAGCCGTTCAAACCTAACGAAGTAGACGCCTTTTTATTACTTTTGTAGCAGCAAAAGTGAATAAATATTCAGCTCAAACACAAAAATGTGTTCAGAATGCTATCTTTGATATTCTGGTAAAAGCAGACAAAGGGGTTTTTGACTGGGAAAACTGTCAAGAAAATGTACAATTCCCCAATGCTCAACATTATGTTTTGCTACCGCTTGATGCAAATCCGATTCTGGAACCGGCAACTGATTCCGCAACGAACTCGGCTCAACTGATTAGTTGATTATTTTATAGTAATATTTATTAGTTGATTATTTTAATGTATCATTTATTAGTTGATTATTTTATTTATTATTTATTAGTTGATTATTTTATAGTAATATTTATTAGTTGATTATTTTAATGTGTTATTTATTAGTTGAATATTTTAATTTATTATTAGTTGATTATTTCAAATTATTATTTATTAGTTTATTATTTTAAATGTTCATATACAAAATTTTATAAACAGTGTTTTGGAATTAAACAGTGACTTGTTTATATGTTACCTTGATGTATCCCTGTACATTGACAAGTGCTGCTACACAGACTTGTGGAACTATATATGTCTTATAGATCGTTTAGAAATCCTGAATTTGTACTGAAGACTAGTATATGAATCTCCCGTGGCAAGAAATCGAAGTGTTACTGCTAACCTGGAACCATCGATGGTTAAACTGTTTGTTTTATTTTTAAAAAATCATTAAAAAAATGATTAGTTCATAGCATTTTTTTACATCACACTCTGGAAATTCACCTCGTCTACCATTAAAAATGTATATAATATAATTAGTTCCTTTTCTCTAATTGTAATTTATAAAACACAATGATCAGAATATGGATATGAAAACAATAATAAATAAATCCAAACAACCTCTGTGGAGAATAAGAGCCACAAATTGGGCAACAAGTAAGTGATCAATATCTTTCAATAATGATTAGTAGTAATAATTAAACATCAATAATAAATAGGCCTACCTACAAAATTATCCTCAGTGATATCCTTACTTTGTTACGTAGTGAATAGAAATCATATCTTAAAGCTATTGGTGAAGTACAGACCTCTAAGTGAATATCAATTAATAACTATTTGTGAACAATCACCCTCAAACACCAATGGAAAATAAATATCTTCTTTGCAACTAATTTCTCATTATTATCAAAATCATTCCTCAGTTGCCTATTAGTTTTAAGGAAACCTTTTGTATATATTCGATATTTTATTTCTAGTCGGAATTCATAAAGTAAATTCAAGTTCAATAAATAACTGGCCAACAGATTGTGAATTTTAAAATTCTTTAGTTTAATAAAAATATTTATCATTAATTATTTCTTTATTGTTTCAAGTATGCTTTATTTTATTGTATAGCTAGCCTGTACAACGATCTTAAAATTACATTAATTATAACAGCCAAGGCTATTTTAACTACAGGCATATTTCACATTTGTTTAAATTAAAACCCAACTGTGAAGCCTATGATTACTACCAGTAATATCGCGTATAGAAAAATGTACGTATAAATCTCAAGTTCAAAGTCAGAAGGCGACATTCGAGTGACATTTGTGTATTGACCGCTTATTTCTTGTGACTTCAAGTCCATCGTAAGTTCCGAATTATTCCTTTTTTTTAACAGGTTAGTGTACCACCAACGTCGTCGTTTCCTTTTCTTTTTGTACACACTTGCCATTAACAATGCCGCACCACTCATCACCAAAATAGTGTGATTGTCCTCGCGCGACATAGACATTTACCGTACAACAATACAATCAGCACTGAATGATGGCGGGTTTTCTTTGAAATCAACACTTCCAACGAGCCGCGGCGCCCACACCGCGCAGGTTGCACGGCGCGAGAGTGTATACACACCTTTATAGTTTGTCTACCATAACAGTATATCACGCCATAATGTCATCGGCTCTTGACAATTTGCCTGGATTTCATAAGGCAAAGCATACATTTACTACTTTCGTATGTAATATTTATAACCTTAAATGTAAGAGTTTTAATATACCTAACGTACGTTTAACATATTTTTTATTGGTATTAAAGAAATGTACAGTCATTGTAACTCAATGACATGAGTGCGAGCTCAATATCTGCACTGTGCTGGCACCTATTAGAAATTCCGTAAATCATCACAAGAAGGGTTAAGAGTACGCAGCCCTGTGTAGGCCTACTCTTAGGTTCCTTGCGTACTCTTGGCATCACAGAAGTTACTTACCGTCAAGCAAACGTTAAAAGTGTTTAAAAGACAGTCTTTAATAGAATACTCCAATGTTGTATGTTCTATTATATTTATAAACAATTTTTAAACCATTGTTTGCTATCACTGGTAGTGCCATACATACTCTTAGCCACCCATGTGCGCACTCAACGTCCAAGTAGGCTAACAGGAGGCAAATTAAATTTTTTTCTAAAACATTTTTTCTTCCTCTGTGTTTCAAATTCAACCAAACTTTGTATAACTAGTTGTACATGAATAGAGAATATTGTATACAATTTTGAAGTTGATATCTTTTGTACATCCTGAGATATAATCCAAAACCCTTTAGGATACACTGCATTACTGTTCTATATTTAAGATGGGACATTCGAATAAGCTATTGCTTCAAACCTGTATCTTTTGTATTTTTTTAAAAGAAATCGTTCTAGTTAGTAATACAAAATATACAGACAAACTAACTTATTAATATTTTGAATGTAAAAGTACTTTATAGATTAAGTTACATCAAAGAAATAATAATGTTTAAGTACCTACTTATGTATTAAATGTATAGTCAAAATTTATAACTAAAGTAACTTAAGTTTCAATTATAAAAGTACATTTCAGGTCTTCAATTCGTTAATTAAACTTTCTTTTAGTCAGTTTATCCAATTAAAACAATTTTAATTTATTTAACTTACTATTTGTTAATATATTTAATATATATATATATTAAGTTAATTTATGAACCAACCAGTGTGCATTTTACTTGATTGAACTTGATTTAATAACATTTTGGGTGTATTCAATTAAAACTTTGAGCAAAGCAATTTATCTACTTGTATAAGTTTGCAACAAAATTCTCTTTCACTGAAATTTGCAAATTCGTGAATTAATTCCTGCCTTTACAAATATATTATCAATCAAGCGCTTTGAAAATGTGTATTTACCGAAACTACAAAGCAAGCTATTCAGTTTTACTGCGTTGATTAGAAAATGTCAATGAAGAGAAATACAACGGTATTTTGCGTTTTAGAAAATTTAAAGTTATTAAAGAAAACTTACCAACGTATCACTAAAACTTTATTCCTTTAGAAGATATATTCCTTTGAAAAAATATTCCATGTTAAATTTAACATACAAAACTAGGAATTTTAAGTATACAAACATTTAATAAATGTTATATTTGTAGACAGGACATAATTACCTAATTAGTGAAAATATAAAAATAACTAAATACAATCAATGCAGTAAACTTACAATAAAAATAATTGAGAGCATGCAGTCTCAATTTTCTGTAAAATTAAAGTTTAGCTAGAAAATGAAAACACATTCAAATAGAAAAAACTACAGCTTGTTATTTTAAAAGCAGGTACTAAACATGTAACCGGAAATCTAGAACTAAAGAGTTTCTCATAAAAAGTTCTAAGGGCTAAAAATCAACAGCTTACACAAACTTATTATGTTACCGAAATAACAAATTATTTTGTTGGTGTTAGTAAAATTTAATTAAATATAACTAAACTTTTTTACTAAAAATAGTTTACGTGTTTTTTTTTTTTTAAATAAAAACAATCAAAAAGTTCTCCCCAACAATATTATCGAATAGAAATTATTATTTCCTCACAGATATTGTAATTTTACAAATAAAAGAAGATAACATTAAATTACCTAAATCATAAAACTAATTATTTATATTCTTTAAAATGTTATACTCAAGCTTCAAAATGTATAATTAGGTCTTCAATATATCCCATTATTTTAAATTGTCTTTACAGAGAGAAGCAGTTATTATTACAACCATCAAAAGACTTTAGCTTGTATTTAAACATGTGACTTTGGCATGACCAATATGTATTACAACAAAAAGCTTAAACATAATTGCATTTTATCAAACAGATACGCATATCTACTACTCAATTAAATTGTATAAGGTTGTCCACACTGTTGTATTCGTTGAGGTTCTGATAATTTGTAGTTAATAAAACAACTGTAGTAAAGTAAGTAAAACAAATGTAATTTATTAATTATAAATATAACATTAAGCAAAAGAACACAACCGTTAGCGCTAGGCCAGCCATCTTGACTCACTGAACTATACAGTGCCAACATGATATAATAATGTGTCTGATTATATCAAACACACACTATGTCATTTTCAGAGAGTTGTTATTTCAGCCGTCAATATTATAATTAATTGTAAACAAATTTTGCTATTAGTTTGACTTGTTTCATATTCATCTTTCATTTAAGGTAAAAAACACACTTGTTTTTAAAATCTACTCTCATAAAACTTAAATATAAAATTAATTACAAATAATGAAAAGACAAGCTAATATGTACACTAATAAAATTTGACAGACAAACATAATAAAATGAATAAAGATAGAGTAAACCAAACAAACATAGCAATGTCTTTTATTTATAATATGGATTTTAATGCACAACAATACATTTTTATTTGAGATATGTAACAATAGCAAAATATAAAAACCTTTTTTTATGTACTTTGAACAGCAATAGGTATCTGGTGTCGCCTTCGGTGCAATATTGGATCGTTCGTAGCACACTTATGTGGCTAAGTTTACTTCAGTTTACCCGTAAACTTTTTCGCAGTTTGTTCAGTTATAATAGTGATATTTGTGTGTAGAAATATTTTTTGACTATTAAAAACAAACAATGGGCTTGATTGTAACTTTACATATGGTAGACAGTCACTAATGGTATTCATAAGTACATAAATTATATTTCAATATTAAAATTGATAACATTTAATTGTTTGTGTACATACCTAGCCTAAAACATAAATCCAAGAAAATCAAAAAATAGGTTACAGCAATCTGGCTTACAAAACTACTATAATTTCCAAAAACTGTATTCATTGAATAATAGGGTTCAAATAAAACACAACACTTGAAATCACATTTCACTAATTATTTATGTTTTGTACAAGAAAATTGTGTAAATTGGACTCCAGGAATACTACAGTCATGTTCAAGATTTAACAAATGCTGGGTTCAACCGCCGACGATACTAGACCTACGGGTTTCCACAACTAATAATAGAAAAAACTGTGCTTCTCCAAATATCAAATAATGTCTTAACACCTCAGCCTAGCGTAACCTTACAACAATAATTATTTAATCAGTTTATAAACTGTGTATACTATTGATAGAGATCTCTTAAAGAATATCTTATGTTTGCTATTTAAACAATAACCATTTAATTTGAATTTATAGACCAGAATGTAGGTTTTATGATAAATACTTATCATTTGGAAATTGTGAATATTAAAGGTTTATTAATTTAGTTGTATACGTTTGAATACAAATATCAATAGAACAACAATTAACAAATATAAGATTTTAAAAGTTATTTCTTAAATACATTGGCTTGATTAACATAATATCGCTCCTTGTTTTAGACTTTTCATTTCATAACAATGTGGGAATTAGCCTACATTCAAATAATTAAAAGCAATCGTTACATTTGCCTCCATCTATCAATCAACTATACAAAGCCTTTGATAGTTATGTTTCAGCTTTGCTAGAACTTGGTAATAAACTGTTGTTACCGACTTGGCATCACTGTAATCTATTCACAATACTATAATCCCTCTATAGCCTAAAGCATGCCTAATCAACGCTGGTCTAACTTGTGCCGTGAATAATTCTCTACCTATGTCCACTTTATATAAACGTGCATTGTTAATAACGTGTAATAATACAGATGTTTTCTATAAACTTCACACACACAATTTAAGTAGAAGTTGTTAACATGATTTTGGCTTATTACTATTTATATATTTCACAGATTCTTCTTTTACATAACTCTAAGGATAATGTGGGATAGAAGAAAATTAAAAAAAAAACTAAATTTCATTAAAATTTTTCCAATAACTTATGTTGCCTAAATATTTCTTAAAGCCAGCCACTGTTTTGGTTGATGAGTGATATTCACTTAACCTTTGATAAAATAAAACTTGAACACAGAATCTCAAAACTAATATACGTTTATTAACTCAAACTCGTTTCAACTACGAAGTCGCCATCTTCAGTAATGCACGAGCTACAGTATGGCTGTAGAGTTATAGTGTACAGTTATAGTTTGATTATTGTAGCTCGTGGATCACTGAAGATGGTGACTTTGTCGTTGAAACACAATGGAGTCAATAAACGTATATTATTTGTGACATTCAGTATTTAAGTTTTATTTTATCAATATATTTTCACACAAGTCAAGATCAATATTTACTTATCCGCTTAACCTTGTTAACCACTTTTCGTTTAATTTTAACAGCTAAATGTACGTTATTTTGTATAAAATATCGCATATAAAGATACAAAATTACAAAGTTAAAATAGTGACATTATCAAAATCCGCGAATCAAAAACTAACACAGTGTATGCAAATTGTAATTAAATTAAAAAAACGTGACCCAGATATCTATTAATGTTGTGTTAATTTATATTGGCTTATTTTTTATATTTGCTGGACAATATAGTTCCAATAAAATTTATATATTTTAAATGGTCTCTCAAACATCAAAATTCTTTGTTATAAATAAAAAATAGAGTTAAGACATGCACTTTAAACATAGTTATTATGTAAGTGTATTTTATTTTGTGCTTTCAATTGTGTCCTGTTTTAATAATAATTTATCAAAACGCTTAGTAAACACAATAAACTCTTACTTACCCATACTTTAACCTTAGTTGATCATATATATATACATAAACATTTCCTCTCTCGGCATATTAGAACAAATAAGCATTATATAAAGTAGATAAAAAAACTGTAATACACTTCTAATAATGATTTTAATTTAAAAGATTATTTATGTGTTGACAAATCTGCGTTGACAAAATTTGTTGATAATAATTTTTAAAGTATTTTTATTTTGGTCAAATTGTATTGTCGTATAATGCCATTCTTGATTTACTGTATCATTATAAATTTATAAATAAAACTACAAGATGTGTTGTTCATTTTGGTTTAAGTTTGTAGAAGCAAATATAGTAACCATAATATTTTACTCGGTGATTAAATTATTCAGATATAATAAGTATTATGTCACCACACATTTTGAAATAATGAAATAGTAATTTACTATTGTTCCTCAGTTAACAAAAAAATATTAACGACATTACGTTTCTATTTTATAATAAATGAGTACCTATATTCACAGTTGGCAAGTCAGTTACGCAATAGCTAAAGTTCGAGATACTTATTTATTTTGTCTTTTTATTCAGAATAAAGTTTTAAAAGTTAAGTTAAGAATCGGGATCATAAAAACTTAAGACTTTATTTTTCCCTTTGTATGCGTGTTTAGATGCCGTTATCATTTTTATCTTTAGTCCAAATAAATTTTCCATCTTAACTATGCAAATTTACATAAATTTATCTTAAACTTTTAACACTTTATCGTGGCTGAAAATATTTTAACTACTACCGTCAAACTGATGAATTTGAGGTATTTTTCTCTATTACCTTTTGTTATTATTCAGATATAAGACAAAAACTCAGGTAAAAATAAAATATGAGGAAAATAATACAATAAAAAGACCCTCTGAGGATGATGACCATTTCATCGAAATGTACATCGAAACTATTAAACATAACTTACAATTTAGTTGTTTAGTTATTGTTTTTGTTCCTTGTTTGTGGTTCGGGTTTTTATTTAAATCAGTGTGACAGTAAAAAGGGATTATTTAATCCTATTATGATACTAAATGTGTTTATATTATATTGTTTATGACAACATAAATAGTAGTTCCTATTTGAATAACGAATAAATTATGGTCTTTATTTATTGTATACTAGATGGCTCCGCCAACTGTTCTCTTCGCTCGCCAAGCGTTGAAGCAAATACAAACAATTAATAATAATAATAGTACCTTGTTAGGTCCGTCACGTAACTTCTAGTCGTGTATTCCTTACGACATGTTTCAGAGCCGAAACTCC
>JAGFPH010006414.1:36811-60509 GCA_018207615.1 Philaenus spumarius | reverse complement strand
ATGTTTATCTCTGTTTGTCTTCTGTAAATATTTGATGGCCGTATCATATAAATGGTGAGAGTGAAATGAAAGTTGGTCATTTAAGATATCGTCCGGTTTATTTTTGAATGCTTTATAAATTTCATACTCTTCCTTAGCATTCATCTACCTTTGCCGCAAATGTGTAGGGTTTCTACCGAAGCGTGGAAGTCACCTGGGCTATGTTCGTTTTCGGCAAGATGACGAGCGTAATTGGAATTGTTAATGTTGGACTTATTGTTGGGAAGATGTTCCTTGTAACGTTCGATGAACGCTTTCCCTGTCTGACCTATGTAATGTTTACTACAATCCTGGCAATTGATTTTATAAACTCCGGATATTTTTTCAATTGAGGTGTTGGTTTTACGCCTAAGCAATTTTGATAGTTTATTGGTAGTACGGAAGGATAAAGTGATGTTGTGTTTTTTGAAGAAGTTTTTTAGGACGTTAGGTAAAAAGTTCGTACATTCAGACGAGACATATTTACTGTCAGTAGTGCTATGGGTTTCTATGTGTTTATTGATCATTTTCTTTTTATGGTTGTTAATCATCTTATCAATTATTGTACTCTTGTACCCATTGGCTACGGCTATATGTTTTATGTTGAGCAATTCTTCTTGGTAATCAACTTTACTCAATGGGACAGTGGGAAGTCTATGTACAAAGCTATAAAAAGATGCCATTTTTAGAGAATATGGATGGTAGGAATGAGTGTGAATGCTGACGTCAGTTGTATTATAATGTTGTATATATCAATTGTACTATATTTTGACCCCTTAGCAGCTAACGAGAAAATGCAAATCTAGTTTTTCTAAGGATCTTGTAAGAAATAATTGTACTAGATTTCAACTCTCTAGCTTTAAAGAAAGTATAACAATTAATATTTATTGTTTTAGGGGTTGCTTAAACTCTTAAATGAAAATTAATTCTAGCTAATGGTACTAAGGGACAGTGTATCTTTTTATTACTAAATTTTTTTCCAAAAATTGCAATCGAGCTTATGAGTGGGAGAAATTTCGCAAAAACCTTACAGGGATAATGTAAAAGTCATTTATTGGGAGCTTCCTTTCAATTAATTGTCTCCCTGTTCCAGGGACTGTGCCTGAAATACATTTGCACAGGATTGTAGTAAATTGAATTACCTTTCGAATGATATAACCCACAAATTTATAATCGGGCTTATCAGTAGGAGAAATAATGCAATTTCATCGATCTAACCTTGCATATTTGGTTTGAATCAAATAGGCCACCATTTTGTGTCAAATCGAAAAATAAAAACAATCTGTGTCTCGGAAATCCTACAAGGACCCTTCCATTAAAAGTTCAGCTATTTTGAAGCATATTTGCTACTACATATCAAGGTGGGAAAACCCAAATACTCCTCAAATCCCTACCCAAAAACGATTAATCTATATTACTCCGCCATTTTGAATCGAATCGAAAAACAAACAAAAAGTGTATCTGAAGAACCCTACTAGGACCCTTTCATCAAAAAATCTGTAATTTTGATGCATATTTAATTTAATACCATTTATCAATCACGTATTCAATGCTTCACTAAAAAATTAATAAGTAGTTTTCTTAGTGAACATCGAAACATTCAAAAACACAAACTTTTCCTCTACAAGCAAATCTCGGAACGATTTTACCTCACACGATGAGGGGAACTCACCAACCTAACAAGGTTGTATTTACTCAAGAAAAGGGGTCAACTTTTGAAAAGCCTACACACTCTTAATATATATAAATTAATGAATTTTGGGTATCGTCTCCAAATGGTTTGAAACGGATAGAAAGAAAGTTTTACCCTCCTCCGACGAACCGTTTTCAAGTTGGGTCGAGTGTAATAGCTCTTATTTTCTTTAAAAATTCGGCTAAAAATGATTTTAAAATTGTATGTTGGATATACAAATTTCTTTTGTATTCCTAATATCTATAATAACTCATTACAATCACTAGTACAAAAAATTTACAACTAGTAATTACAATCATCCGGATTTTGACTTTTACAATATAGTATGCATTTATCCAAACATTTGGATTCAATACATCTGTGCTTGTAGCGAACCTAATGTACAGTAAAGTATTACCAGCAGTTTGCCACAACACCCTACATTAAGTTTGTTGGTGTAAACGATAATAAATTTCACATTAAGACATACACAATATTTCCTGACATTTAATCTATATTTATATATCGATATTCAAAGTACGGCTTTCTTTGCTTAACACGCTTAACTTGTCGCTTTTAATACTGTTGTAGGTATATCTGCTTTAAATATATATATATATATAAGATAAAATAATATTTAAGGAAAGGGAGTTTTAATTTAAATTCCAAAAAGTATTCTTTTTACATTTGATCTGAATTCGTCTAACTCTATGGAATGTATATATATATATTTGGGGAGGTAGCAGGTAAGGGTGGGTTCACAAAGAAAGCTGGTTGTATGCGCTTGCTAACAAGATTGACCAGCGCGAGAAAAAGTGTTCATTGTATCAAGTGTGTGCGTTCAGAGACAACTCTTCTTTCGACTTGCAAGCTCCTGCTTTAAGCGCTGACCGGCAAGCAACAACTTTTGTGTTCCGGCGCTGGTAGCAGTCAGTCGTTGGCAACAACTCGCAGTGAACAAGAACGTCGATGAATTGAATTCGCAAGTGTTTAGAAGAAGGGCCTATTGGGGACAAACGTCTCAAATAACATTCAAATAGAGTTCATGTCCAACCATTTGTCCAAAAAAGTTTAATTTTTCTTGAAGATGTAATTAAATGTGCTCCATTCACACATAAGAAAAACCTCACGTTGTAAAATATCAATGTAGGAAAAAGATGGTGGTATGCACCAAATCTTCATCTTCCGCGGTTAATTTCATGTATACCGCCTTTTTTTTGGCGCATTCATCTACATTTTTTTCAAATCTACATTTTCAAGCAAAAATAATTCTTCATCTCTTGAGGAAGACATTCTCGCAATGAGAGTTGAAAACTTTTGTTGGGAACCTAAAAAAAATATTCACAAGAACTGGGGAGTAAGCGCCTTGAAAGCAACCAGCTTTCTTTGAGAACGCACCTTAAGGAAGGAAAACCGGCTGTCATTTGTTAGATTTGAAATAAATTTATATTTTGTATTAAGTTGGCAGCTGAATCAAATTGTACACATGGCAAGTTCAGTTCTAAAATATTGTTTAACGAAATTTTTACCTAAAAAAGGAAAGGATAAATGTATAAACTTTTCAAGGACCCATAATAAATGTAAATGAGTGGTTAACAGACATTTAACTTGAAAACAGTTTAAATAAAACAGTTTAAATACGTCAAATTTAACCACAATTTTGTGCAAAAAACGGTGAAATAAATATAGATAATATAGGTTATGTTCAAAAAATTTAAAAAAAAACTTGTGGTTGTCACTGTAAAGATAATAGCATTCGCTGAAAACACACATTTTTTGTTAATATATTCTTCGTTATATATTGAATAAACTCGTTAATATGATGTATAAATAAATAAATATTAAGATTAATAGGGTCAACTCAAAGATATGATTTAATTTTCTGTTGGATTGCATAGTTTATTTTATTCCATAACAATGTTGTTAGAATAGTATTTTATAAACATAACTAATACAATATTTTAAGGCTAGACTGTATTACAATTAAGTAAGTCGTCTAGTATTCGTTTTCTTTGTATTCAAATTCCTATTAAGTAATGTATGTGTAAACATTATATGTGTGGTATTACTTCGTTTTATGTTTATAATAAAATACATAATTATTATGTTACAGAGAATAAAGATTGGCATAAAATGTTATTGATAAGCTATATTATTGTAGGCTGGGAGAGTTTACAGAGTATGTTATGTTTGATAGTGTTCGATAAATATACATGTTTAGTTATTTTAGTGTATTGATGCATTAGCCTAAGTAGCACTAAAAGTATTATACTTTACAAATGTACCAATCTTACGAAGGATTAAATGGGGAACGGAAGCAATACTGGGCCACATAGATTGGTACTGTTCAAAACTTACCTTTAAAATTTAAATGTTACCAAAGGTATGAATGTTTCAGCTGTTTACTCACAAAGTATAAGGTACCTAAAGGTTAACTAAATAAACCATAGAACTAGAATGCATTTTAGGTTTATTAATAAAAGTTAAGTTAAATTTTATGCGCCCTTAGATAAAGTTTAGATAAATTATACGCCCTTAATACAAAAAAATTAGATTAAAAAAAGGAAATACATATATATTTATTTAAATTTGAAATCCCCTCCCCAAAAATCAAAAATCAAAACCCTCCCCTTTAATAAAGATTACAGATTTAACACAAAAGGTTAGACAAAATTATAAAATAACATGACATACCATGGATTTGATTAGGAAAATAACAAACATATGTCGTTGGCCAACTGTAAAGCTAAAAGTAAATAAAATAAATATAAATAAATGATTATGAGACGTCTCTCTATATATATATAAAAATATAAGAATTTCTAGTGTGTACAGCCCTGCGGGGCTATGGTCCGAAATATTGCTATAGCTGCACCGCCCAATTATTAAATACAAACATATCCTATATAGTATTCATACACAAAATTACTTTTTCAAAATACAGCCTGTTTAATATTTAACACAAAAATCAACTGCAGATCATTGATATTTCAAATTAATCTCTGTCTATAACTAGAACACTGTAGATACAAGAATTGTATTTTATTTAAAGTCCTGTTGAAAGGTAGGCCTTTTCAGTAAGGCGTAGCTGTGGTGTAGCTTATGGCATTGTATGGGTTAATTATCCCCTGAAGTTGAACCAGTGTAACTGCACAACACAAATAACAATCCTTTTTTAGAAAACTTGCAGCTAATTAAATAAGCATAAATCAGATAGTTCTTTTTGAGTTAGCTGTTCTAAAATTTGTAGCACAAGGTGACAAATTGCTACTTAAAGATTGTAAGAGTTAATACAACATGTATCATGTTGCATAAGAATGTTTCTACATGTTAACCAAACCACATGGCAACATAAAAATGTTCTTGTTTAGTTACATAAAATATATATATCAGAAATATTATGCCTATAGCTCTTTAAAAGTTTTCAATATTCTGGTTATACTGCAGAAAACTACACAGTTACAGTTAATTAATACAGAACAGTTTAGGCTAGTTTTTGTTTGAAATAGGTTAAGACTTTAGTAATACACAACATAGCATCAGCTTTAAAGTTTTTGTAGGCTGTAAGATTAGCATTTTAAAATTAGGCTGTAGTAAAAATGAAATACATAGGTCTTTTATTAAATCAAACAAAATGAGTTTGAAAAGTTATTCATAAGCCAACGGTGGAACTAACCTTATTGAATTTTACAAGTGAACATTTCATAATTATCAAGGTAAAGCTAAAACATTCTTACCTGGTATTCACAAAATAAAGGCTTATAACAAAGGCATGTCAAATAGCCTTGCGCATAACTCGCGACAAAAAAAAAATATAAGGAATTAATCCACAACATAATTTAACTATATCAGCGACATAACAAAAGTGGACTTTCCTGTAGTGGAAGCGATGGCGGACTCTGTTCTCGAATGTTCTAAAACGAAGCAAGGTTAACGGTCTAGAGAACAGCTGTCGTATAACTTGATAAGGAAAGGTACTAAAGCTGGATACCGTACGGAGTCGGTTCCTAGCGGAGAAAGGAGAAACTACTTGGAAAGTGTCGGTAAGGATAAATACAGAATGTAAAGTCGGAGACGTAACACAAACGAATATTAAATTCAGAAATATTAAACAATATATTATATTAAAATATGTTCATAGGCATGCAAAAATAAAATTAATTTGTAATTGTTTTGGTTGCTATTTTGAAAAGTTTCCTTCCCTAGTTTAGTAGTAAAAGGACTTAATTTTCTGAAAATAGTATACCCACAATGACAGAAATTACATTTACCTACATTAAATTGTATCTAAAAGACAATTCAATAGTGTAGACCTACGTTTGATTTCCTCACAAAATAGTTTGCAATGCAATCTTTACATACCTTCTAAAAACAAGACTTATATTTTTTGGCATCTGACATTAAATACAAAATAATATCGCTTAATATGTATTAAGCGTTCACTCACACACACTGATGCGAGATGATTGTGTTTGAACTGCCATTTCAATTAATGCAATCCATCACAGTATAGTTTTACCAGAAGCTTTGTACAAGCTGTTTACAGTTTATTATGTAAACACGAAATTATCCAACACACATTGAAGATCTTCTCTTCTTTAATTTAATATATTTTACACTAGTTGAATTAAGCACTGCTGCCATTGCGTTAAGGTTATGCTTCAGTGTATTGTTTAAACTACTTGTACCTATAAAGTATGTAAAAACAAATACATAGCTTACAAAATTAATTTAATGGTGTTACATGACCTGTATTTTAAACTGGATGCCAAATATTATTTGCTCCTGATTTGGTTTGTAATGGTTGAAACTTTTGGAAATACTGAATTAAGTTATAGAGTTTGTAATGACTCTACATTTTAATTGTATTTCTACAACTAAATGTTGACAATTTTGCCTGTCTTTTCAAATTTGGTAACAAATCTTAAAAGACATTACACAGCATAGATACAAGGTATGTAGTGTTTTATTAAAGTGATAGAACAACATGTATATTTTAGGATTAGTTTCAACTTTTTTAAACTTCTATGGGTTAATTAAATTAGGCTCCTTTATTTGAAGTAAAGATCGATGTTGATGTTTGATTACAATTTAATTTCTTCTTACACCTCATTACACTTATACACATACAGACATTTTAAAAATGTTGGATGTTGTTAATGATTAAAAAGCGGAAATGTTACATAATATTTTTCAATAAGTCCTATATGCAGGGTATTTGCAGTTCGTAAAACCTTAATAACATGCAGATTATTCGCACATAAGACGTGGTGAAGTTATCTGAGGTAATTTTGAAGAGACCACACAAAATGTTCTAGAAAATTTTAATTATTGGTAATAGGAATAAATAAAGATTTTTAAAGAAGTTTAATAAACCAAATGTCTATAACCCTTTCCTTTTTATACATTTTTGACGTTTTTATATTTCTTAACTCCAACCAGAAATATTAACTCTTGGTTTCTGGCAGAAATAACTTGGGCTCTCCTTATGTCAGCCAATACTTATACTTCACTACCTAATGTAAAGGTAAAATATATTTGTATATCGTTAAAATTGTTCGGGTTTGACGCTGTACTAAAAGTAATTTGTCACTATTGACCGGGTATTTTCCTCAGTGACAGAATTCTTGAATCAACATAATGTGTCAGGTAGAAAGTTGGGGCAATTTCAGCGTTTCTGGTCTGGCGAGGCGAATCTTCTTTATCCTATTTAATGAGCGGGGCAGTTTAATCGTTTCAAAAGTACCCAAAATGTCGGGACAGTTTCACTACGCCGTTTGAGCAAATTATATGTTTAAGGATATACCATTGTTACTTTTCCTTTTTTAAGAACGGTTTTATTGTAAGAATATGTTTTTTACATTTTTGAATTTGTTTTAAATATATAATTAATTCTATTTTAAATAATAACAATGCTTAGGTCCTCTTGTTCCTTGAGCTTGATGTATAACAAAGGGTAAATAATGAATTGAATTAAATATCAAATATTATTGAGGAAGTTAACGCAAATGAAATCCCTCTAATTGTTTTCCTATATTTCGCAAAATCCTTTGATTTCATAAAAGTTAATAAGCTTTTGACAAAACATTCTTATTTCTGATAAAACAAATTACTGCTTTGTTAGATATCTGTCTCACAGGAAACAGTTTATCTCTTTAAGTACAACTGAAATGAATCCCAGAGACAATGTATATGGGGTAGTGGAAGTAATTTAAGTTCTATATTTTTAAATTTAAAGGCACAATATTTTTAAAACAGTATATATACATGGAAAACATTTTCTTTCCGATGCCGAAGTTTATTTTATCTGGAGGGAGTTAATCAGAATAATCAATAATAAATATTGAAACAAAGCTTCAATAAAACGTTGTATAAAACTTTGTCACAGAAGTTTTTTATAAAGCAAAATTAATAAGAAGTGCGCGTCCCAATTCAAACTTTTCTTAGACAATGTTTTTATAACCTTCATGTTTCATATAACAATATGCCAAAACAATTCAAAGGCACGTTGTTAAATTCTGTGTTTTGGTTCTAAGAAAATGTTAAGAATTGTTGTACCCGCTTAAAAAAGATGGTATTAAGCATTCAATTAATACCCAAGTAGACAGATTACTTGGTTCTAGTTTCAGAGCTATATATCTTTTAGGGTTTATTTTAAGACAAGGGAATCTTTCAGAGTTTTTACAGTAAGTTTTCATAGAATTTAGAGCATGAAAATGTATTAAAACGTACATTGTGTGTATAAGAAAGTTAAATGATAAACCTATTGTCATGCATGCATCCAAATGGAACAATTCCCGAACACAGGCTTTATGATATTACAGGCTAATATGAAGAGAATTTCCTTAGTGTGAATTAAAAACATAAAGTATATATTTGTAATATAGCATTATTTTTTTTTAATATATTAATAATAGGAATATGTAAGAGTTTGAGGTAGACTTGTATACTCACAATCACTTGTATTGTACACTCATACAATACTTTGCTGTAAAATGTTAGCAGTAGTCGTTATACCTAAGTGACCATACGTTTGCATTAATATGAAATATAGGTTTATTTTATAATCGTGTATAACTCGGTGAACAATCTATAACAGGCAGAGATGAGCAAAATGACGTTATAAAGTTATAAAAAGCTTTGAAATAATATACATATCGCCAATGGTATGTTTAAGTCAGTTATAGGCTAAACTTAAAAAGGTTTACGGTGCTTATTTTGCTAAACTTATAAGCTATCTAGTTATAGTGTAATTATTTACTTTTATTTCGTTACATTAACCTCTATGAAACAAAAATACTATCTTACACACATACACTTTGTAAACAGAAATAAATCTGAATGAAACTCAATGAGTTAACTTTGTTGGCGTCGCAACCTTTCAAAGTAGAATATTTGATATTACAATCTAGGGATTGTTGTTCTGAACAAAAATGATAAAATAAAAAACAAAAATCTAAAAGGCAAATATAAGTTAATAGGTCTGGCATTATGTAAAATCTTAAGCTAAACATAATTTGAATCCTAGGCAAAGATTACTAGAACTGAGCAGACAAGAAGTGTTAAGGTATTGTTGCATAATAATCTCTTATGTGATTTTATTTTCCTATTGCAGTCTGTATACAGTTTTTTTAACAGTACAGTTCTAGGTTTTTATTTCTGAGGACATTATTATTTTTACGTTAAGGTCTTTGCATAGGCAAACATTATACTAAGAACAAAATTATGCAATTATTGCTGTTAATTTATTTGAACTGTTTGTTTTCAGAAATAATTATAATAATTATAAAAATAATTACAATTACTTATCACAAATGTAAATATTAGTATTATAAAATCAGTATTAATTATTTCAAGTATGTGTAGTTTTACATTGGATGTATTGATTTACCACCGTTGATTATTTACAATTTATAATCCTTTCATTACTAGCATGGAATAATACAAATAAATATACGTCAATAGGTGTTAAGATGTGTACCTCTAGTATTTTTGGTCCGTGCAAGTTCTTATTGTTCCGACTAGAGTAAATAGTTGACAAAATAATAGAGCAACTGTTAAAAATTGGATTGTTTAAGTATTGTTGGTTATGTTGCGTAATTACTGTTGAAACATGATAGTTATAGTTGCCGCTCGCTAACCATAACAAAATTTGGGATCCAGTGCTATGAAAGGTTACAACGGTTTGTGTGTGCTACTTTATAAATTTATTCACATATTTAAACATATTATTATGCGTTTATCTTAAAACTTGAATAAAATACAAATTATTATTGTTTAAATAAAACAATACATTCGTTAAATATAAATGCATTTAAATGTAAATACAAAAATGTAAGCTGTTTGCCATATCCAGTAAAATATAAGAAGCGCAGCGATGCGAAAAATTTTTATAAAGAAGTGGGTCCGAATGAAAATTGTGGTAAAACGAGATTTTAGGGCTTACAGGCGCACAGTTGATCATTTATTCAGGCCAGGGGGGATATGTGTTTGCAATGTAAGCTTAAATCGTTTGACGGATTGGAACAACATTTAGAGTAGCAATTAAAGGACGTTAACGCTTATAAAATAGTTTTCCTTATGAAACAAACAAAAAAACAATAAATTAAATTCGTAAACTTTCTACGAGACTAGAAAGCTGGAATTGCACAAATATATCAGTGAATTAATATCATACGGTATTTGCGCATAAATACGACATATTTAAAAAAAAGTATATGCAACATTTTTTGAGCAATATTTCAAATGTTACCGGTTAATTTTCTTTCTTTGTTCTATAAATAATTACGCCTGAGTAATAAGCGTAAGGTGTGGCATTTCCTTCTCACTTTTAACTCATTGCTGCATTAAATTACCATCCTGCCAAGGACTGAAATTGCCAATTTATATACAATTTGATTGTTAAAACTGTCCCTTCTCTAACTTCTGAAATAAATTTATTTATTTTGTTTACTTATTTCCATAAATTTAAACTATTTTCCTTTTAAAATATAGGTTTTTAATTGTAGGTTTTTGTTCTTTCGGATTATAAAGGTGCTTTAAATGAAAATTTATTAATAATAATTATATATTTTATGAATTGAGCTTTGAGCTCGACGGGTGAGAAGGAATTTATATTAAAAAAATAAAAATAACACTATTCTCACTCACATAAGTTTAATTATCAAACGCGTTTCAACGACAAAGTCGTCATCCTCTGTGATACATGAGCTACAACTGGCAGATTATAATTAATTATTTCTAAATCTATGGTACATATTTATACCCCCCTACAAGAGTGGGCGTGTCTTAGTTTCTAATCAGCCAATGGCGTACAAGCGCCTTAAATACAGACAAATGTTACAATTGCATTAATGTATGATTAAAGTTAAGAATGCAATATGTTATGTTACTTAAATTGACATTGATATTGAATATTGATATGGAAAATAATAATAGTTATCGCCTACAATAAAAATAAAATAAAAAATAATAATAATAAAATAAATAAATAAAAATTAAAAAAATTATTATAAATAAATACATAAATATAAGCAAAGAGAAAAAAAAACTCTGAAGAGTTTTTTCACTCAAGAGAGCTTTAACATGAAGTATCACACAATAAGGGTTACTATTTAAATAAATTTTTTGTCTTGGAACGACCCCCCCCCCCCCCTGCCTTAACCGAATAAGAATATGACAAAAAATTCTTGTGAGTTATTTTTGTATAAATCATAATTAATTAATTTTCTGTATCTTAAAATGAATACACATCTAATTGTATGTAGAATTAAGTAAGTAAAAAAAATCGGAGTTTATTGGCCCCACCATTTTGGATTTGGGTATCGGAGAGGGGTTTACTTATACAAATTTTCTTGTCTCATCGAGGGCTTTAAAATGAGGTATCACTAGTGAAATATGGAATATCTTGCGTAGGTATGAATAGTGAAACACAATTGAACAACATAGTGAACATTGAATAACGTATTACTGAAAATTACACAACATTTCTATTTACCACTACTAATATTAGCCTACTACTAAATTTTCTTTATTCTTTATTTTGTAATTAATAATTTAGTACTATTGAATTCAATTCTTCAATATTTCAGCTTCTACCTTTCAGAAATTTTAAACGGAAATGTTCAGTCTTCTTAATTGAAAGTTATTTATTACAAAGTAAATATATCCTATTAAAATACCAATTACAATCACAGAAATAAATGACATTCATTAATGAATATAAAACAGTTACAATTTCAAATATTGTAAATCTATTTTATTTCGGAATATATATATATCTATATGTACTATAAAGTCACATGGTTCAATCAATGACATTCATGTTTAACAACTTCTGGATGAGCTACAAATTTTAAATTCAACCAACATACAGCTTCTAGCCAGTAACCAGAAAATGTTTCAAATAATTTGAAATTTGTTATTTGTTACCGCAGCCAAATCAAAATGGTGGACGTAATTTACAGTTGGTGTACACCTTTTTCTAAACTTTATTTTTACTAAGTTGCATTTAATTTGGGAGATCTACAAATGTCGAGAATATATATTATAGTAAAAATTGTAAGTCGTATAAGTAAAACATCCTACAATGCTATTGAGTGTTCCTGTCATTTTTATTATGAGTTACCTAATTGTGATAAATGAATTTTCACTAAAGATGATATATTGAGATTAGTTAGTTACGGTATCAAAAGACAAGACTAACGAAGAAACTACTTGCTGCTTAACTTTTATTTTATAATAATAAACTTCCATAATAAATTTTACCTAGGCTATGTTAATCCAAATTTTATGGAAATGTATTTGTATGAAATTGTTTTATTTTAGAAATACATAAACATATACAACCTTTTATATAAAAAAAATATAATACAGGATCTAATATAGTTTTATTATATTTCCTTTCAATTGTGTTGTTTTAGTAATCAATAAATAAAATTATGTACATAAAGCATATTTAGACAGCAATTATGGATAGGTTGACATATATGTGTGACATGTATTTTCTTTAAAATTGGATTTTTTTTCTTTTAATAAAACTCTTGTGTTACAGGAACAGGGTAATAAATCATCCGCTTATACGCAATACCGCAATGCTGGGTTTGGTTGCTCCAATGCAAGTTTGACAAGGCACGAACACTAGGTTTATAATAGTATTGAATGTAATACTATATTTTTAAATTAAGTGAAAACCCCATACTACTGTAAAACAATTATCTACAAACACCAAGTAACAAAATTAAACTTATACAGTATACAGTGAACTTGTGCATATGAAGGGCAAAGTAAACAGTTTAATTACTTAGTTTCAACTTACCCCCTTTCCCCCGGTATTTCCAACTGTAAAATCGAACTTGTTTCAATCCCACTTCACCAAAGGGCATATTTGGGGGGGTTGTGGGAGTGTCTAAAGAATTTGTAAATGTAAAAATAAATCGGAAGATGATTTATATAAAGGTATTTGAAAATGACAAATATATTTGTTTTTACTACCATTTGTTCTGATTAAAATAAATCACTAAACTTAAAGTTTCCTTTTTTATTTTTATTTACTATCATTAAATGGAACTATTTTATCAAACATTGACGATGTATTCTTTGATTCTATCTAACTTTGGCACTTTTCCACGTGTTATCCAATATTAAAACAATTTTATTTGGAAAAAATGGAATAGCCTATGTAAAAAAATTTCAAAATGTAGGTCAAGTTTTATGTCAAAATAAAGGGTGTTTTAAGCATTCTTGTTTAACGTTTTGTTTTGTATTTTGTATTTAATGGCCTTATTATCTTGAACCATTTCAAAATAGTATCCAAAAACTTATTTTATGTTTTTAATTACTTCTTTTTTTGTAAAAAAAAACCAAGCGCATGGAAAATTAATTTAAACATTAACTTTATAAATCAGATAAAACCAATTTTGAAAATTTTCATCATCATTATAAATCATAACAAATTTGAAAAAAATTATGCTTATCTTAAAAAAAACTGATTATTTATTTTGTCCTTACATTTAGGAGTCAATCTGAAATTATTACTTGAAATTTTAAAAAAACAACTTATTAAATAAGTTTACTACATTTCCAAAATTTGAAAACATGGAAAACATAACTACCTATGTATTTAAAGACAAGCACGTAGTAAAATGTTTCCTTTAAACATGTCATTACTTAAAACACATTTGAAAATATTGTTAAATATATTTATTTCATATTATACTAGCTGGCCCGATCCGGCTTTGCACGGATAGACAAATCAAAGTTAAATGTATATTAACAAAAAACATATTACACTATATATTTCTTATGTGGATTTTTAGTAACTTTGACCCCATACCTCCAGTGAAATTTCGATTTTTTTTTTTAACCCTTTGTTAGGGAGCACCTATGGCCCTAGGGGAAACTACATACCAAATTTCATTCCAATCCGTTCAATGGTTTTGGAGAAATCGTGATTTAGAAACTTTGACCCCCAAACCTCCCCTAAGATTTTAAATATTTTTAAACCCTTTCTTATCAGCACATACGGCAATAGAGGAAGCTACATACCACATTTCATTCCAATCCGTTCAGTGGTTTTTTTTTAGTAACTTTGCCCCCCCCCCCCCCATAAACCTCCTTAAAATTTCGAATTTTTTCAAACCCTTTGTTAGCGAGCTCTTGGAGGAAGCTACTTACCAAATTTCATTCCAATCCATTCAATGGTTTTGGAGAAATGGTGATTTAGTAACTTTGACCTCCCTAAACCTCCCCTAAGATTTAAAATTGTTTGAAAACCTTTCTTATCAGCACCTACGGCCCTAGAGGAAACTACATACCAAATGCCAATCCAATTTGTTCAATGGTTTTGGATAAATCGTGATTTAGTAACTTTGACCCCCAAAACCCCCCCTAAGATTTCAATTTTTTTGAAACCCTTTCTTATCAGCAACTACGACCTTAGAGGAAGCTACATACCAAGTTTCAATTCAATCCGTTAGTAGTTTTAGAGAAATCGTGATTTAGCAACTTTGACCCCCCAAAACCACCCCTAAAATTTCGAATTTTTTTAAAACATTTTTTAGTGAGCAGTTATGGCACTAGAGGAAGCTACATACCAGATTTCGTTTCAATACGTTCAGTAGTTTTTTGAAAAATCGTGATCAGTGTGTCAGTGGATTTGGCTTCTATATATATAGATTTGATTTAGTCTACTAGCTTTTTTATTGCGTCTTGTATATATATATATATATATATATACAATTGTATATTACTAATATAATTTTAAAACACGAAGTATTGAAGTAAAACGTTGTCTAAGACTATAGTTAATGACAGTTGAAACCATCCCTTAGTGTTCGTCTTACTTTTCTAAAGTAAACTTTTGTTTAATCAACCATTAAGTTTAAGAATTTAATTAGACGCATTTATCAATGTCGTTACAACATTAAATTTGCATTAATGAGAAAACAATGTAGTTAATTACAGTTTCATGAGTTGTAGGCCTAAGCATATCTTGAAATACGCTTTAAAGTTAACGTCCAACTATTAATGCTTGTTTTAATTTTCTGCTTAAAATCCTAACTTTGTGGCCATAAACTTCGGACTGAGGTGGAATTAAAAATTAAAGCTAATGCCAATCTATCTAATCTAATCAATAAAGATAAAGAATGCTATC
Source organism: Philaenus spumarius (assembly GCA_018207615.1). Taxonomy (NCBI): domain Eukaryota; kingdom Metazoa; phylum Arthropoda; class Insecta; order Hemiptera; family Aphrophoridae; genus Philaenus; species Philaenus spumarius. Next base: position 45,165 of record JAGFPH010006414.1, on the reverse strand, counting down.
TCTTTAAAACACAATAAAATACTACCAAATTAGTTACGGAAATTGAACTGTAATAGTGTTAGAATACACCGAACTAATCATGCAATATTACAATTAATTGTGTATTATGAAGATGGTTAGAAAGAGTTTACTATTTATCATATTTCAGTTATTGAAAACTTCGTCTCATAAAGACATTATGTATAACATAAAGGATGTTCAAATTTAAAATATTACTCCTCGAGAATTGGTCGAAAACAATGTTCTCGACGAAGGTAAATTAATTCAATTACAATCTGTTCTGATAGTTGTAAGTTTCTAACATTCTGTCTTATAGTTATAGAGAGGTGAGAGGTGTCTGTACGTTTGAATTACCCTGTACATTTTAATGTATAAATATGAGAGTAAACTTATTAATTTAAAAACAATATTACCTTCTTAAATTTATTAATTTGTATATGTTTAATATATACGTTCCATAACAATTGACACACTTATAAGCATTAGTTTATATCAATTCACACTCATATAACAGCAATAGTATAACAACATCAGATATAGAAATTTTGTTAATTTTGAGGTACGACTAAAAGAGTCTCAAAGCTGAACACAAGCAATACACATATTATAAAGTTATTATGGCATAATGTAAACTGATACCAATATAAATGCAGGAGCTGACAAACATTGCTACACAAGTGAGATACCTCAAGTAATTGATTTGTATGGTTCATAAAATGTGTGGGATTTCTTGTTCTTACTGTTTAAGAATCGTTTTACGCTCTTCTTCTTTTCTTCTGTTTTATAATGTAAGCAATATATGTACGTCTTGCTCCTTACCATAACCATTTTATTGGAAAATCATTTGAACATGTCATATAAACCTAATCAACTACTTCCGTTTTACTACAAACAATAAATACCACACTCGAAACACTACGCAGGACGCTTGATAGACTTTTTATTGGGCAAAGAGTTTTATTACACTTGTATGTCTTCAAACGTCTTTTAAGCCGAGATTGTATCCTTATACTCTAATAACAAGCATTATAAAGTGCAAAATATTACAAGCCCTACAAGTCAATTTAATGCTGTAAGATATATAATTAGTACTTATCTGGAATTATTTTGGTTGGCATTGTTGGATATTTGTATCAGTAATTTTAAAATCACGATGTATAGACAATATGTTTTTTTATACCAATAATCCATAATCAGTTTATAGTTAAAAATATAAAGTACGTTTTAGTTCTATTTACAAATTCCGGAAGTTAATTTAAGAAAAACAATATTAAGAGTGAACATTATGATAACAAATTTCGAAATCTAATAAACACACAATTTTTTTGGTTCCATAACCTCCTATCTCAAAGATATAAAGCAAAAAAATAAACAAAACTTTACCATCTTTAAAGTTGTGTTTTGTTTTTTCAGCTATATAAGAAAAATCTGAATATACATTAACTCAATTGTTTAAAATGATTTAAAATCTAATTACCAAACATTGATTAAACAAAAAATTGTTTTGATAATCAAAAGAAAGTTACCATTAAGTTATAATCATGAAATGATAATTTATAACTAGTAACGTTAACTAAAACAAAACACCTTTTGCCTTTTATTATTAAAATAATAATAACTTAAGTAAGACAATCATATTAAAAAAAAAAATAAAACAAATGCAATTTTATTAAAGTTACAAGTTTACGTTTTATTACTTTGAGGCAATAATATAATTTAAAGTGAAATAGTCAAATTAGTTTACTTTTAACGATATAAGTTACGGCAAATTGAAATTGTTTGCGGCAATAGTTTGGGAGCTCAAAATACATACTATTGTACTAATGTTATGAGGATGGAGGAGTTTTTTCTATGATTGTTAGTGATATAATTACATGACGTACTGCTATTGAATTATCTTCTTTCTTTTGTATTAATTGGTGCCACGTCTTTATATATTTTTTAAATGAACGTAGTATGTATAATTTATATACAATTAAGGATATGGATTTATAAAATGAAACATTTCATTAGTCATCTCATTACATACTCCTTTGCAAACTCAGATATGAATACACTATTCTTAAAACCCCAAAAATGTTAAATAGTAAAACTCTTTAAAGAAGACAAAAGTATAAAATTTTAATTTTGTCCATCTAATAAGTTTTTCTAAACCAAAAATGTATAGCATGTTGTATTGTAGATACATATTTAATTTGCCTTTGTCGCTTCATTCTTCGATTTGATATATCAGACATGTTGCTAACAATTAGTTTCTCCTGAGCCTTCAAATTAGTTTTTTAATTTGCTTGTATTATAAAGTATCCCTTAAAATTATTGTTGGTTTTATAAGCGGCCTTGTAGCCATGTCTCTTGAGGTTATTTCCAAATATGTGTTCAAGCGGCTTGTAATAGTTAAACACCAAAATTTGTCTTTCTTTTTTTGTGATAATTCTTTAACTTTGTGTTTCCTGTTTTGTTTCTTGAGTATCTATCCACAATTGAAATGTTGTAACCATTATCGGCGGCAATGCATTAAATTGTTTTGAGTTCTTCTGGAAAGTCTGCTCTTGTCATGGGAATATTTCTGAATCTGTTGATGAAACTGTTGCATGCTGCCATCTTATGTGATATTGGGTGATCGGATGAGGCGTGGATTGTATGATCAGTATGAGTCGGCTTCCTGTAATTATATGTACAGGATAATATGGATTGTCCACCATTATGCTGGACATTGGACATCCCATAACCAATCCATTGTTGTGGATAAAATATTGATCGTTGAATTTAAAATAATTGTGGGATAAGCATACAGTTACTAAATTTGATAATTCGGGTATTTTCTCAGTGGGTATTATTCTCTTTCAAAAGTTTCAAAAATATGGAGATGGTTTCATTGAAAGACACTTTAGTGTACAAATTAGTAATGTCGAATGAAACTAATATGAAGCCAGATTTTATGTTCGTGTTTTATATTTTGGAAACTAAATCTTGGGTGTTTTTAAAGATATATTGTTGTTAAATTTGATGTATTTCCTAATTCTTATTATTCTGTCCAAAGTTTTCAATAATCTTTAAGACGGAGCACTTGTAAAATTGACTAATGTTCTGATTGGGAGGTCCGGTTTGTCTATTTTTGTTAGAGCTGCTAGGATGGAGGCGTAATAATATTTAATCATTTTGTTAAAAGTTTTATCCGCTTTGCAAATGCTTTCACTACAGTAAATGTCAAATATTAAATAAAGAATGACATAATACGTCGCAAGTATTAAATTTATAAACGGTAACTCTAGGCGATAACGATTCATTTGTGGCTAATAAATATTTAAAGTTACCTTTTCCATTTCTTTGATACGGTATTGAATCAATTGTGTCTTTTTATGTTCTCGATTCAGTAAATTCGTGTTGCACTGAAATGTATTTTAATAAATACTACATTGTTAAGCCACATTAAAATTAGGTATAAAGGCTTGTTAAACATCGACAATTCCAATTCAAACATCAGTAAAATCTGACGAAATAGTTTATATTTATTCTACTTTGTATTAAATCTAAGGTCTTATTGGTATTAATTTTAGTTGAAACAGATAAACGTATTAAAGAAGTGTACTTTGCTTAGTAATTTTTCAAACAATAAATATTTCAGATTAAATAAATATAGTATGTTGTAAATATACGCTTACAGTATGTAGGTTAAAAGTACACAAATTACAAAACTATTGATCCTGTTGCATATTTTTCGACCTCAGGTCACTTATCAGATTAATTATGGCTATAACTTTGCAACACTGTTAACCATTAACAAAAGCCTGCCTTAAGTAAACTGTCTTTAAACTTTGCCTTATGCTGCTACACAGTAGTGACATACTTTAGTTATTTAATATCACTAAAATAGTGATAAGTACTTGTACTACTCAAGCATTTTTTTTCAAACTAAACGTACAAAATATGAAAGAAGAAAGGTGTACAAATTTTACAAACTTCTCTCCATTTGTTGATTATAACACATTTTATTTTATTGTGTAAAGATATATCTGTCGCAATTGAAGTCTCAATTTAGTGTCCAAATGATTCAAATTAAAGACTGAGTAGCAATATTTTTTTTTTAGTATTGCTAATTTGTGTCCATTAATTTGTATACTTAATAAAGTATACATAAAGATATGATAATTAAATAACCTCCATAGTTATTTGTGCGTGATGGAGTTACTAATTTTAAATACACAATTGCCTTTTCTTTGTTTATGCTAAGGTTTTACTTTCAGCTTTAAAAGTAATCACTATAATCTCTGCAATACAATATTATACAATTAGTTTATTGAAAAATATTCTTTTCATAAAAAATATAATTTATTATATTATATAAAATATTGTTTTATAAACATCTTATTTGTATTTCGTACTAGGAAACATTTTTTAAATTTAATAAAGTAAATAATTGTGGCATTAACTTTGGTTACACTTCTATGGCATACACTAAGTTAATTTATATTCAACTCATGTTTACATTTTTTCTAAGTTTGTTAATTAATTGCATAATATTACACTTCTTAAACTTACGAGTTAAAATAAATACTGTTTATCAGTCATTATTAATTTCCGTTTTACATATTGTCGAAAAATAGTGTTATATATGTAATACTGTAAACATAGTTGACTAATTTCTAAATATTATGAAAATAAAAGAATAAATATATTAGCAAACCATTTGCGTGTCCATCTTCTAGTTAAATTTTGCAAGTACATAATTATTTTAAAAAATTTAATTATTTACTGGAAGACACATTTTAAATGGAAAATAAAGCTTAAAATAATAATAATAATAATAATAATATGAGAATTTTAAATGTATTTAATTTTACTGTTTTGGTGCTTAGTTTTTAAATGCTAGAAATGCTAAACGAACTATATAAATGACATTGAAAGATTAAAAACAGTAGAGACAATTAAAACTTTAGCCAAATATCTGGCTGCAATGAATGATCTTAACTGTAAAAACAAAAGCCTGTAGAAACAAAAGCATTTAACTGTAGGCCTACTGTGTAGTTTTGGGCTCTCTGGCATAAGTAAACCCAAACATGTCACATCCTACAGCTGTATGCTGAAAATCACCGGGTCAGAGAGGTATAATCTGAAAAATATAACGAATATATTTTGCCATATTTTAGTATCTACACAAAATGCCACTTCTTGCAGTAATTGTATGCGATTGATTAAATTTGTTATCACTTTCAAATTATAAATAATATTGTATTTATTTTTTCAAAATAATTTCTAAAAATAAATCAGTTAATTCTGTAGTTCTCAATTTTTGAATGGATTATTGAGGTTTAAAGTAATATGACAGGTATCAAAACAAAAATCCCAAAAATCACCAACATTAAACTATTGTTAATAGTTTGTAGATTACTCCCTACCTACCTCCCCCCTGAAATGTACCCCCTCCCTGGTTTGTACCTTTGTGAAATATATCCTGTGATATTTAATAGTATTTCTACTAGACTTAATATAAAATATTTTTAAGTCATTGTTTTCAAAAACCAAGAGCACATGAATAGTTTCATTTGTTGGTGTCAGTATATCTATATGGATATGTCATAAATTAAATAATTTTGAAACAAATATAGCAATATTATACGTAAGAGACTTAAAATAATATAGAAGGTAACCCCACTGTTACGTAAATAAAAAATAAACTGATAAGAACACTTTTAAGTGAAGGTAATCATGAAACATAAAATCATTATAATATAGTATAAGCAGTTCCTGTTGATTTAAATCTGAGTGTTTAAGATTCCACTTCATTTCCGTTCCGTTTTATGTGTTGCATACATGGCATACACATTTTATTTACAAATCGCATTAAGTATAATGTCCTACCTACATGCAGTGATCACATTATTATTAGATTGTTGACTGTTTTAAATTAATAATAATAATCAAGTAGTACAAATTATCAGTAGTACAAAGTTGAACGGATATTTAGGTGTTTTTCATTGCAAAATATTTTTGAATATAGGAAAATTGTACAAAAATATTTATTTGATAATTTAAAGCCTCGAAAAATCTAATATTTTACATTATTCTGCACTTATAGTAGGAGGGGGGAAGCTAGTTGGAAAGAACCAAAAAAGTAAGAAGTTAGTCTGTGAGTGATCGCATTCAAGATTAGACTATTTTTTTATAGAGGAACTGTTCTTGCCTTTGCCAAATGCCTTTCAGTTAGTAGAGATAAAAGGACCAGCAGAGAGATATTGTTTTGAATGGTTTAAATATGCCAAATTTAAGATATTTTCCGTTTACCACCATAATGAAGACCAATCTCCAACTCACCACCATGACAACGCTCGTAAGTCAATCACACATGAAGGCACACATCAAGGTATCGGACATAGATTCTATTAAGTATAGTTTGTTGTTTGTATATCTCAGTAGTTTCCTCTAATGAATGAAGTAAACACAAATAGTTGTATAAATAACAGTGTTTATGATTTTAAACCTATAATCGAATGATATAGCATACATTAGTTATTTAACAATTTAAACTTAATATTTTAAAGTAACATTTTTAATAATGTGTATTTAATTAATATAGACGTGATTTTTAAATTATCTTATTTAAATAAGATTACTAAGACATTATAGTAATCATTCTGACACCATCAACCAAGAAAATAACACAAATATTAAAAATGGAAATCACATTAAAAACTGATACACGCAATAATGGCTGTCTATCTTCTTCTTCTTTTTAATAGGATTTAATAAGGAAGAATAATCAATTACATATGTAATGTATCATTTTTTAAATATAATTAATATTACAATAGTTTTATTTTACTTTCTTTTAAAAAAACGATTATAATAAAATTATTTATATAAAAAGAAAAAGTTTCTGGGTAAAAAGTAGGTATCCAATGTGATGTTAGAATACACAATTCCGGGTTTAGGCCGGCCGCACACCAGATCATACATTTTGACTTACAACAAAACATTTTGTATGACAGTGTCGGAAGGTGTTTGATGCGCTCGGTTTAACATGGGTTAAACGGAGGTCCCGCACACTGGCTGCGACATTGTATAAAGGCGCCTTTAAAGGTAATGCCACACCGACATCCGCCTCTACAGCCGAGGGACGGTAGCGCGCGGACGTTTTACCACAAGCCAGTCCACACCAAAAGTACCGCGCCCGCGCGGGAGTTTTGAGGTGGGAGTGGTCAAGCTCATCTCGGCGACAACAGCGCTGTCACTTCGAACCTCGGCCACTGCTAGTAGTGAAGAAGATGTCGTCCGATGTACCTTGGTGCAACCGCGACTACCTAAGAAATAGTGTTCCGTTGGTAAAGGCGATTCTAGTAGTGACGAGGAACTGATACTTTTATACTCGGTGTCCTGCAAGAGGTCTAAGTGGGTTCACCCCATAAATGAGAAGAGGGAAACTTATGGGGAATTCCACCATCTTGTATCAGAGTTGGAGCTTGACGAAGCAAGGTTTAAAACTTTCTTTAGACTGAACCCAGAACAGTTCAATGAAGTGTTGTCACTAGTTTTGAAGAAGACATAAAGGCGCGACAAGGGAGATGGCGATGGCCTTGGCCGTTCGAGGCGCACCCCTGCGCATGCGCAAGATCACACTCCCGCCTCGGTAGTTTAAAAAAATCGCTCAGAAAGTGGTAGCGGCGGACACTACCGCGCGCCCGCGGGCGCGCGGCTGCTCTGTGTGACCTGTTCCATTTGTTAACACGGTGAGCGATTTTTCAAACTTCGCGTCTGCCGCGGGAGCGAGCTCGGTGTGGCATGGCCTTAAGCGCTGTACAGAGTTTTTTCCTTGTCTGGCGAAGGTCCCCCAAGTTTCGTATTACGACAAAACACCTTCCAACAAATGGAACTGCGCATGCGTGGGAGCCCCTATTCAATAACTTTTTACATGTGCTCACAGATGTTCTTATGTCAGTTAACGCTGTTTATATTGCGTATGTCGTGCAGTTGATTGTAATTGTTTTGCTAAACCATGAGTGTAGAGGCGCAAGTTGTCGAAAGATTCAACTTTTAGCACTGGTTGAGGGCCGAAAAGAGTTCTATGATGTTACATTGAAGGATCATCACAACTAAGATTTTGTAGCTAGATGTTGGCAAGACATTGGAAAGCACAAAGATAATCAAATGTGCTGATTGTCATGCGGCAATAGTTATAAAAATTGCACCTCTAAGCTCACTCAGAAAACCAACCATATCCCGCTTTTGGTTTATTGGATGCACCCAATGTTCTCTACTATGACTCTTATCAAACAGTTTAATGAAATTCCATAACAGCACGACATTATCTTCTATAATATAAGAAATTTGTACTTACAGTACACCGTCTCGTGGTCCAA
>JAGFPH010006414.1:7585-19412 GCA_018207615.1 Philaenus spumarius | reverse complement strand
GGTAGGTTACACGGACGTTGCTCAGCCTAAATCCATTTAAAACCCGCCATAGTTCAAATGGCGTTTTAAAAAAAATACCAAACTCTTGAGGACAAAATTCTTCATGCGAATGGCTTGGTACTTTTTCGCTATAATTAATAGTGACAACATAAAAAAATATTAAAAATCAATGTTTTAAATTGTTAATAAACATTAAACAAAATCTTATTCTTAGTTTTGGAAAAGCCATTTGCATGCATATTGGCCATAGCTTTAAAATGGCATATTGTTTATAACTATCCGATCAAAAATAAAAGAAATATTTGGATTTTAATTTAACTTTGGTCTTATGGAGTGTCAACCAAAATGGCCGACAGAACATGTAATATAGTAGAACGATCACCAATGGCCGGGCGGGGTGGAGTGATGTGAGTCAAATCTCCTAGCTGTTCCCCCACTCTCTTGCCCTCTCAGTTATTTCACAAGCTCTTTCTTAATTACCTTTTTCTCATGAATTGTAACTGTTTTGCTCCCATAAAGAGTTTTGTGGAATGTATTTTTTTTTTTTTGCAAATGAAGCTTACAAGGGCTTAAGCCAAATAGTTGTCAGTTAGACCTACCTAATGCAATTACATTAATAATTATTTTAATGAATTATGAATGTTGTAAAACTTATTAATATTCGGACAATGAACAAAATAAATAAAACACATTTATTACGATTTTGATATTACCTTTATTTCATAGTGAATCAAGGTTTCAACAATAACAGTGGTGTAAATAACTTATTTAAACCATGGTCCACCGTGTGAAAGTTTAAGTGAAATAAATATTAGAAAAGTAACCATTTAGTTTTATTAATTTTGTTTTACTTCATTGTCTGAATGTTTATAAGTAGTTAACATAATTGGTAGGAGGGTAAGTTTCATAAAAAAATTAACTTTTTGAAATTGTATTTATGTTTACATATTTTATTTAGGTATTTAAGTACAGATTATTTTTTAAAAGTTTGTCCCTGGATCAATACTGATTTGTTGTTTTTCGACCTTATTTTATTTTTGTGGATTTGATCGTTGATCTCATTTTTGTGATGAAATATCCTTATTTTAAAATAATATACCACTATGCTTTTATGATAATGAGCTTCTTGTTCTAAAAAGTGATTTGTTGAAGTAAAAACCTTTGCCTTATTATTCTAATATGTCTTATTTATTTTAATTAGGATGTAACATAGTGATTTCTTATTTTTAAATTCCTTAATTTATTAGGGGTTTATTCTCTAGTCTTAAGGAAAGTATAACAATCAATATTCTTACTACATTTTCACCCCTTGGCAGCACGCGACAAAATGTCAATCTATGATACTTTTTTTATGTATGTTGTAAAATATAAATGAACAAATTTTCAGCTAACTAACTTTTTATGGAAAATATAACAATTAATTTTTATTTATTTAGGGGTTGTTTTAAACCTTAAATCAAAATTAATTCTATCCTATGTTATTCAAAGGTAATGTAGCTTTTTATTAGTAAAACTATTTTTGCAATCGATTCAGTAGTTCCAGAGATTATCCCCTACATACAAACAAAAGAATTTTACCTCTTTATAATAATATTAATAATAACCCCAAAGCTAAGATGGTAAATAATTATGTTTAAATCAAATTATTTTGTGTATTTTATAACAGAAGTTATAATAAAGGTTAAAAGAACCAGCAAGGCTCCGGTATATACTTTAATAAAAACCTAAAATAAAAGTTAAAAATATAAATAATTATTACTTCACAGTTTGAATCAGATGTTTTATCTGTTATTTTATTTAATTGGTTGCTATGGTAATAAATGTAAGTACATGTAATCATTCATCAGTCTAGACTTAACCTAAGATTTTTTCCGACTAAATTTACAAATATTGAAATAAAAAGGTTTTTATCAAAATGAATTCTAGCCTATGGACTCAGGGATGGATAGTGTAGCTTTTTATTAGTAAAACTATTTTCCAATCGGTTCAGTAGTTCCAGAGATTATCCCCTACATACAAAAAAAAAAAAAAGAAACACATTTTACCTCTTTATAATATTAGTATAGATACTTAATGATGAAAAATTATCGGAGGGCTAACTGTTTTATCCGCTTCTCTCACGCTGCAACCAAAGGCCACACAACAAGGCATTATAACATAAACACACGTGGAGAGTTCTGATGTAACGTGGAAGGTGTAGGTTAAGTGTGTTAAACTGCGGCAGAGTGTGTTATTGAGGGCAAAGGAGTGGGGATTAGCGAGCGGAAGTTGACTCACGTCCTCTTACCCTATGCCGATTCTATTCTATTCAATATTCTGTGCATATATCCCAGTGTATTTATTTCTTACCTCATTCGTGGTTTTTTAGCATTAAGAAGCTATAACAAACTTCTGGGTTAAAAACTTTAATTTTGTTGTTATATGATTTTTTTTTTTTTTATTTAAATAATATTCCAGGACTATGAGATACAATATAAAACTTCTCAAACATAAATTGTATAACAAAATAATAACATTATATTGTTTTATTAGTGAAAAAATACAGAAGTGTGGGTAGTTGAAAATGTACAGGTGATGCTAATTGAATTTTTAAATAAAACATTTATCTATAGTTTTAATTAATTTTTGTTGCTATTTTATTCTAGTTCATTTTGTATAATCTTTGTCTGTATAAATGTAATTATTTAAATAGGTTTGGTATATACAGTTAAATAACATTTTTTTGTTAAAAGAGTCAGTTATATAAATATCCTTTCACGAAATATGCTCTAATCAATTTAACTTAATTTTAATTTTATGTTTTTGCACCAGAAATGATTTACCTCAGATCCTATATTTGGAAATATTGGTTTAATTCAAATTATTGATTTTGAAGGAGTAGTGACACCAAAAAATCTATGCAAATTTAAAAAAAAACACGATATTTGTTTTAAATTCTGTCAATATCCTTTCATCAAATTATTATTTTGTAATATGTTATAAACCATTTTAATGCATTGAAAACACGTAACAAATTTGCATTAAATAGAAAATTTATAAAACTTTGTTTTACCTTGTGTTTTTATAATTTAATCATTTTGGAGGATACTCAGTAATTATTAGACGTGCAGAATTTTAATCTAACGAAAGAGAACAGTAAATATTTAATTTGTTTTTGCATTTGTATTTTGCAAACTGTCGCCAAACACCTGACTACTCAAACTGTTTACTCAATATAAACACACAGCTTCTTTCCGTGGCAGCACTTTCATTGTCACACCACATTAATCATTCAAATCCATTAGTCCATCAATAAAAACAAACAAGTTTCGCAACAATTTTTCTTTAGATTGTCGGTATATGAATAGGTTTAGTTAAGCTTAAAGCACCACAATTGATATAACTTTGATTAAAAATTTACAATTATGTACAAAATGAATGTTAAAGAAACGTATTGTACGAAGTTTAAAATCTACTAAATCTGAATGTTTAAATCCACTTTCAATCCCGTTTCAGTTATTATTTATAAATAAACATTTGTCAGAGAGAATTCTGATCTGTATTTACAGAAATACTTACAAAACTGGCAGTCATTTCGTCTAGACTATCTTGTCCGTTTCCAATAAACCATTCAACATTCATACTTTTTCATTAGACTCCTTATAATTTGAGTCATAATTCCATGAGCATACATAATGCATTAGATTAATTACCTATACAAACAAACTTTATAAATAAAGGCCTACAGGAAAATGCGAAATATTAAAAATATTTTATCCTAGGTAATCTACATATTTAAATTTAAAAAACCTATATTTGCGAGTTTTAAGCTCCTCTGCTTAACTCATCAATTTTGTCAAATTATTTTGTTTTAGCATAGTTTACTGATTGATATTTATTTATATATTTAACCTTTCATTGATGTCTTTTTCCAGATTGTTATTATAGTATGCCTAACATTACAATAAAATAGTACGGTGGATTTGTTGTATTTATGTATAGTGTTAATTTTATAAAGGTTTTACGATGAAACTCAAAAATAAAGTTTTTGCATCTGTGTTTCTTAAAAGTATTTTAACGAAGTTATAGGTAATTTTAATTGGTTGTAAGTGGAAACCAACATTACCAATAGCTTCTGTTGCAGCCTATAATTCATATGCTTGCTGTATTACTTTATTACTTCGCGAAAGAGAATAATCAATATATCATAATGTATTTCCATTTTTTACTTTCTCCACCCTATACGTAGTATATGGAGAAAGTATTGTTTTCGTAAAAATGTTCGAAATTTGAATTTTCAGTTGAATTATCTGTTTTGGTGCTCCCAGAACCCCCAAAAATGGTTTAGTGCAATTATCTGTGTTGGTGCTCCCTGAATCCAAAAATATTTTTAGTGGATTTATTTGTTTTGGTGCTCCCTGAACCCAAAAAAGTGTTTTTAGAGTGGTGTCTGTCTGTCAGTCTGTCAGTATGTATACACGACCAGAGAGGACACTATTGGTCCGATTTTCATGAAATTTGGTATGTAGGTACTAAACCCTAATATCTCCAGGCGTTTTTTCATTTTTTGGAATTTTTAATTTTTAAGGGTAATTTACCCCTAAAAACCCATAAAAAACGACAAAAATGCAAATTTCTCAAAAACGGCTCAAACGATTTTGATCAAATTTTCAGTATTTATAGTGCTTAAGATGCCAAACAAAATGACACCACCCACTTTTATCACAACTTCGGCGTTTTATAATTATGGGGAAATGTTTAAAAATAAACAAGTTTATGTTGTCAATCTAGCATCGCGGCGGCGGCCGCAAGGGGTAGCACCATGGTAGCGATCACGGTCAGTAATTCAAAGGTCGCGCGATCGAATCAAACCTTGGACAATAATTTTTTTATACGATTGACGTAGGTAGAATATTATTTTTTTTGTTTTGTTCTAAAAAGTAATAAATAAAATGATTGAAAACAATATTATTTTGACTACAGTAAGTTGGGAGAAAGTTTGTGTCAGTTAACTGATACCGTTTATTTATGTATATAAAGCAATTTCGATTTATAATATTTGAATAACTAAAAATTATATTTCGTAAAATATTACCAGTACAAATACTTTTTGTTTATTAAATAAACAATTACAAATTAATTAGATGTGTGTTGGGATACGCAAGACAAACCAATCTTCCCTTTCTCCTAGTTTCATTCTTAAAATGTAGTTAAAAGTTTTTGAAAGCTGTACAACATACGTTGTGTAGGTGTTTTGCTCTAAAGAAAACACATTCAGTTATAATCACGTAAAATAACGGTTCCTTCTTTGAAATCAAACTCAACATGTTCAAATTTTCACCACTAAACTAAACCCGTTTTTTTCTTCTGTCTACAGAGTGGTTATAAATTCACTTCCCCCCTTTTTAACTTTTGTGTTTGTTAAAACAAACAAATATCCTTTGGGTACGATACTAGCTTGACCCAAAGTATCTTTTGAAGGAATCGGAAATATTGAGTGTCCTCTAAATACAGGGGATTTTGGGGGCTACCCAAAATTTTTAAATGGGAAGTATGGTCATGTGATACCTCATTTTAAAGGTCTATTTGATACTAGGAAAATTACATAAAGAAAATAAAAAATCAGACCACCCAAAACCAAATGGCGGCCCTAAACATGTTGAAATAAATCGGCATAAAGTTACTAATATCTCGAAAAGAAAGAGTATTTAGAACAATTTCAAGAGACAAAAAATGTTTATTTCAAAGTGCTTGACCTAAAAAATTGCTTCCAAATCGATGACATTTTGTTTTGGGTGGTCCGATTTTTATTTTCTTTATGTAATTTTCCTAGTCTCAAATAGACCTTTAAAATGAGGTATCACATGACCATACTTCCCATTTAAACATTTTGAGCTGTCCCCATAATCCCTCACTTTTAGAGGACACTTAAAATTTCCGATTGCTTCAAAAGATACTTTGAGTTAAGTTCGTATCGTTCCCCAAAGGATATTTGTTTGTTTTAACAAACACAAAAGTTAAAGGAGGGGGGGGGGGTAACTTTATAACCACCCTGTATAATTGTTTCAATAAAAAAAAGGTCAGTTGTACGTGTAAAAGTGATTGCAAGTTATAAAGCATATGCAGATTATTTAAAAATTTTAACTATAAAGAATGTTAAACAATGTTTTAATAAAACGAATTATTATAAATGTGAAGTTTTCCATTATATTTAGAGTCCAAGGTTAATATAAATGGCTGAAATGAAAACTATAGAACAAGGCAACTTATTTATTTTGTAAAAGACATTCAAATTGTTTTGTAGTTTTTGAAGTAAATATTATTTAATCTCATAAATTTAAATTGGTAACATCTAAAATTATGTATTAATCAGTTGGATAAATATGTAAAAGCGTTAGACTTTAGATCATTTATATTTTTGTCAAAACCATGTATTTGTTCTAAAATATACGAAACTTACTGTCATACATTATTTATGGAAATATATGTAATATAAAATTAAATAAGTGTTGCCGCAATAAATTAGTAAGCTAAGGGAAAACTGTTACAACATTGTTGTTCAATATATATTTCTTCCTAAACAAAGTTAAAGAAGGGATCGCTCTAGCAATCAGATTGTAGGTAAATTGGCAATTCAAGTTCTTGGCAGTTTCGTAATTGGAAAGATTAAGTTAAATCTGAAGGTGGCAGTGACTTATGAGTGAAGGAGTGGAAATAATTCCAACAAGACTAATATTTAGGTGTTATTATTTATAAAACAAAGTTCAGAATGACGCATGAATAAATGTTAAAAATAATCTGTAATTATAGTCATGCATCAGTGTTCGCATAACAGTTTACCAATGTTACAATTTAAGAAATATATAAATTTACTAACATAAGATGGCCATTTATTAAACAATATGCACATATTTTTGTTTGACTAATCGCACATTTTTATAACATATATTTTTAATACTTTAATATAGTGACTATATTCTCATTACCCGAGTTCTAACCCCTGGAAAGGCTTATTAATCCCTCCGAGGCCAATTATTGTGCCAATGCCATCTGCCACGTAGCACAAAGCTCATCAAGACAAGGAAAATTATGTCCACAATTGCTACTTCAACTTCTGGAAATTAGTCGAAGTCTGGTCAACCCAAGATGATATGATGGTGAAGTGACAGTTACATGATTGTGACATGATGTCATTTTCAAGTTAGACAAAGGATAGCATATGAGTCAGCGGTCACTGACATGAACCAACACGTTAATAACACGTAACAATTATAACACAGTCATCTTAGAGCAGCGCATTTCACTTGTATGTTGCTTGTACGTTACTGAAGACGCCATACTTATTTAACCTTCTGTCTGTTTTGTTTTTCAATAACTGTATTTTTTTGGGAAAATTAATCTCTGTGCAACAAAATGAAAGATGACCGAATTTAATATAAATTTTGTATCTCTAGTGGAAAAGGTTCCTAGTTTATATGATTATACATGCACAGACTACAGCAAGAGAAATGTAGTGGATAATGCGTAGGAAAATATTTCCAAACAAATTTCAGAATCCGGTCAGTACAACTTTTATTGGTAATTATTTTTTATATGACTACCTAGACGATATTATCCATTGTTTTTGATACACAATAAATTGACACATCAATCAAACTTCAAAAACAATAAAAAAAATTTGAAATAATAACATAATAAAACCAAAACAAATATTGTTTTAAAATAAATTAAATTATTAATTAAAAGTTATTAATCCAATTAACAAAAATTATTATATTTTTCCATATAACAATATCAATTTTATTTACACGGTATATTTTTTCCTGGTTTGTAGGGCACAGTTAGGGTACAAAAAGAAATATTTTAACGCACTTCTAAGATGAAGGGCAGATCACTTCTCGTGTCATTTTGGTGAGCGCTCTAACTTAGCTCATAACGTAACATTTCACATCCATAATTACACAGTATTTTGGCCACGGCATTTTAAAGATGTGCGCAGGAATTGTAATGTAAATTGAGCCTCGAGCAACTAATGTAGATTTCACACTTTTGGCATGAACTTAGGATAATCTTGAGCTACGTGCGGTTTTACCTGAATCCCACATTTGCTTAATCGTTCATTTTGATTTTAGAAATGTCTTGGAAGTGGGGAACTTAACAAATTTTGTAATATTATTTCAACTTCAAACATCTCATTCAGCAATGTTTAATGAAAACGAATCAAAGACTTTGGTAAGATTTATTTTACTCCCTTATTGCACTACAATCTAATTCATAAGCATAAACCACAAATTTCACACTTTGTTAATATGATCTACCTCCTGTCACTTGGATCATCCACTACGTATACTTCACGAAAACTATAGGCCCAACGAGAATAAATACAACGACCGTTGTGAACTCATGACAAATTTTATCTAAGGGACTGTGGATTATACACTTTCATCAAAACTGCGATGCAAACCTAAAATCTTATCCTATCACATTTTTCTTTAATATGTCGTTACGAACTAAAAACTAAATCAGATAAATCGCAAATGGGTAACCAAAAATGATAATCACTGTATCAGTCTTGCCAAGTTGAAGAATGCAAAAATCATTCGGATGCTATTTTACAAAAATCTGAAGTTACGGAGTGTTTCATCACGTACGATCAAACCTTGTGGCTATGCATTCTAACATACACATCTCTTATTTATTCACTTGATGTTAGTTGTTCCATCATTGTAGATTTTGGGAATTTTGGTTTAACGTAGTCCACGAAGCACCTTGCAATACAATTGCTAAAACTTTATGTTATATTTTGTATTTTGAGTTTCGCTTTAATTGCGGAAATATTTTATCAACACATAAAATTTCTAAACGGGTTTATTCTTCCTCTGCTTATGGACCCTACGTGTTATTTATATAGATTATTTGTCTCTATAATAATAAATAATAATATTATTATGATTGGATATATAGTTAAAATGATTAAATAGCGCATATGTATATTATTAAAAACTTTGTAATTTGATGGGGTGTTTTTTGACCTAAATAACTTGCAAAGTAGTGGAATTTTAAGAAAGAAAACAATTATAGCTAATTAGGCTTGTATACTACCAAAATTGGGATTGTTTATAACTTATAGAAGTGACCACGTAAGTGAATAAAATACCAATGCAGTTGCGTTTTCTATTTGTACTGCCTTCTTAATTTAGTATTTTCTTATCGAGGTACATATTGATATGTATAAGTATTGATAAGTTATAAACTTTTGATTAATAATTAATTGGTCAGGTGGCTCTTTTGACAAAATGTTGTTGAGGTGTGGTTTTATAGACACGAAACTCTTTCGTTTTCAATCATTGTGATACAAATTATATATTAATTGTATTTAATGGTAAGATCAATAAATTAGTATAGTTTAAAAACAGAGAATAATAAAACAAAATTATAATTTTCAGGTTAAAAGCAATCGTCAAAATTCATAGTTTAGGCCATTTAAATGTTTACTAAACCAATAAAAAATATATTTGCGGTCAAAACATCATTAAAAAAGGTTGCAAATATTTTTAATTTTAATTTGTAGGTTTGAAACAAAATATAAGCAAAACATACTGTGCTTTACATAAGTTTGTATAAAACGTGTCTTTTTAATTTCACGAACACGGTAAAACTTAAACTAGTAATTTATGAACAACATATTACAAGACTGAATAAGTCAAACCAACATTAACAAATTGGATCACTCCGATCGTCTTTAATTTGTCCACGCTAAAAGCAAATATCATCTCAACAGTCTGAATATATTATATAATAAGGCACTTTAAAAATTTTGTACTAAAATATAGTGTACCTATCCCTTTCACTTAGGCACAATCCAAATCTTCTTTTTTTCCTCTTCATAAACTTGTTGTGGAATTGCTTCTAAATGGTTTGTAAAACTACAGCAACTGTCTTGGTAGTCTTGAAATTTAAATTGATTTGAAGATAAATTCTATAAATCAATAAAGGTTTAGTTTTCGAATATTTTCTCTGAATATTGACAACAGGATGTTCAAAATTGGAAAAGTATTTTGTTGGGCCTGTTGTTGTTGCAAATATCACTATTATGGTCCAATAAATCAACTCTTCCTTTTATGAAATTGAAAAATTTTATAATTTTAGGTTTCCGGTTTCTTCATTTAAGACGAAATATAGTGGTCCATAAAAAAGATCAGGCATATGCTTAAATTTGTTTAGGATCGTATGAGACAAAGATTTGGTCATTTGTTAACCTGTAAATTGGGCTTCCTTCATCTCTGGATTCTTTGGAAATAAATGAGGGTGTAATGATTTCAGAATTGTTTTTCCATAATGTTCCTAAATAAATGCCTCTGTTTAAACTCTTGATTCATCTGAATAAACAAAACGAATTGTCGGTTGTCAAATTTCTATTGCTGTTTTGGACGAGTTTAATCAAATGCAAATTATTTTGCTTCTGTATCAAAGTTGTACTTCTTCTGGGTAAGACTTTCGCAATTACTTCCACTCATCTAAGAAAATAGTGTGTTTTTGATTCAGTGATTGCAAGAATCTTAACCTAATACTTCGCCGGCTTTTTTATGAACCATATACTAAAAGATATTAACTTTTCATCCACACACGCATATTTGTAAATTAAATAATTAACATTTCTGAATTTTTAACAAGTTCTGTAAGTAACAAAAAAAGTGCATGCTAATTTATCAATTTGAACTTTGGTTCGTTTGTAAGTTTTATTGTCAAATTTGAGATAGGAAAGCAAAACTAGAAAACTTTTAGAGACATGTTTGAAGTAAAAACATCTATTTAGTCCCACTGTATCACTATCAAACATTTCACATACGTTCCACATCATTGTATTTGGATATGGAAGAATAATAAAGAATTGCAAAATGAGCCTGTTCCTTAGTTAGCATAAGTTGATCTTGTCTCCAGCAACTTTGAACTTCTGTGAATTACAATTTCATCTAACATGTCATATCATTGATTACTAAATATTCCATGCATCGAGATAAATAAATGCCTCAATGGTTCTATTATACCAGGTAAATATAATCTACTAATAATATTATCTGCTTCAACTCTAACTCTTCTTTATGACTCTTGTTTGGAACACTTAAATTTCCTTCTCCTCGGCCCCGACTAGATAATATTAGGCGCATTATATTGATAAGTAGCAGAGCAGTATTGTATGTTCCCAGACATTCTCCTCCACAGACTTATTCTTCTATTGATAATTCTTCATCAGGAATATTATCGTGTACCAACTCTCCTCTCTCTTCTTCTTACTCAGTGTAATAACCATGGTCAGTTGGCATATAGTCCCCATCCCCATCCGCATCTGATTCATTTATTTATCAAATACATTTCTCTTTATTAAACACGTCCTTACAAATCTGGTAGTTAATACTGAAAAGTTCGTCCCTAGAAGCCATCCACTCACAAACCCAAAATAATACACTTATGGTGAGGTTGTTTAATGTAAACCCCACAACAACTCCTTTGCACAGACTGTTCTTCACTGAGCTTAGACAAAGACAATTGAGGCGGTTAACACCAAACTGACTTAAAGCTACTAAAGGTGGCCAAGGTCATCTGACAAATATTTTTACCATTTGAAAACACACACATTCCTTGAGATCTAGGATTAAAAATGACCTCACCATTTTTATTTAGTACAATTTAATGTTTTACTGGCGAGCACTCACCCAGATGATATGATGGTGACGTGACAGTTTCATTATTGTGACATGATGTCATTTTCAAGTTAGACAAAGGATAGCATAAGGGTCAGCGCTCACCGACATGATCCAACACGTTAATGACACGACGTAACAATCAT
>JAGFPH010006413.1:60495-72310 GCA_018207615.1 Philaenus spumarius | reverse complement strand
TAAAAGCCACTGCAATAGCTCATCTTTTTCCTATGGAAATTCGATAAAAAGGCTTGTTCTCACCAACATAATAATACATTTAAATTATTATAATTATTGAATTATTACAGAACCACCCTTTATATACTTCGTAGCCTGTTCAAATAAATGTCTTAACGTTTTTTCTTCAAATCAATTTTACTATTGAAGAACAGCAGCAAACTCGAAATCCAGTTACTAGGTTCGAACCTACGTATCCGTATTGGAGGATTCAACTATAGTAAACTGATAGAGAGTCTTTAAACTCTTGGCCACTTAAAAAAGTAGAAGTGGCACTATACATTCTCTAGTTTAAATTTCCCTCAACAAACTTTTGCGCTCCATGTATAATCATAAGCAATTAGTCCCACCACAGAGCAGTGTTTGTAGTACAGTATTCACTTGGTGTAAATATTTGAAGGTTGTGGTGTAGACAGACGCTGTTTAATATTTGCTTGGAAAAGTTGAGCGCTCCCTACAATAAGCTGGATTAAGTTACATAGCCACGCAAGAAACTTAACCAGGGACAAATACTTCTTCAATGTACACAGGGGGGAGAGGGGTTATACAGGGTGTGTCTTAAATAGGACGCCAAACTTCTGCAGTGGGTTCCTAATACAAAAAATAAATTTAAAAAATCGTATAATCATATGCCATAAACTCTGCGTCTTCCAGTTATCCGCCATTTTGTTTTTTTTACAAAATAATTCATATTTAGAGAAATGTTTGACCGATTGAGTTCAAACTTGGCCATGTTATATGTTAGGTTAAATGACTGAGAGTATCAACTATGAACTGATTTATTCTCTACTTACAATCTTGAAGCATAGATTATGAATAATAAAATAGATCTTGCATCCATACGGGGTCTGTGTGCCGAAAAAAAGGTTGTCGTGAAAATAGTGCATGATCGCGCCGCGAGGTAGCGCTAGGGAGAAATCATTGGTAGCATTGGAGTTTCACACAGCTTCCGTCGTTTCCCCAATAGATTGCGCCACTATCGTCGAATTTCCAGTGCAACGAAATATTGCATTGGATCGGAGTTCTATTAGGTTATACAAATACAATGCTTGCAGTCCCTAGCCTGTAAGACATTGACAATAGATTGCTTGTAGTTATCTTATTTGGATAACTATGTACACATCTATTACATCAACCATTTCAGCATTTTTAAACACATAAAATTCTCTTAATATAAACATAATCAACATATTTGAAAACATAAAATTCTTTTAATATAAACATAAGTACAAACATGTTTTATTTTTAAAAAAAACTAAAAGAATTACAGACTAATTTAAGCTAATATTTATCAAAATATATTTGCATACGGTAACATAGTTTTTTTTTCTATTAACAAAATTAACAACATTGAAGCCTATCTGGCTTTTTTACCATTCTTCCATATCTGGTCAATTCCTTACTACCTTCTTGTTGATTAGGATCACAATCTATATTTGGATTAACAGTTTCTTTTAATTTATTTACTTCATCATAACATGGGTTGTTACTAAACATTTTAGAATTATCTTTGATTATATCTTTTCTATTTCTTTCAATCTTTCTACCAATGGACCCTCTCTCGAAAAATAAGTGATTATTTTCAATAATGCGTTTAAAAATGGTGGACGTTTGAAAATTTCAAACCTAAATTACTCAAAAACCGTACATTTTAACAAAAAATATTAGGACACAATTTTTGTAGCCCTTTTGATTCCCTATCAGATGGTGTTGTTTTCAAAACAATGGATGCAGGATAACAGTTAAGTTATGTGCAATAATTGGTTTGTTCAACCCGACATCCTATAACACAGTAAACACAGCAATATTGTATGTACATAAATGCTGTTATTATCTTTAACTTAGCTATTGTCCTTCATCCGATTGTTTTGACCGTGAGACCATCCGATAAGGAATCAAAAAGGTGTTTTGAATTTTTTGTTAAACTGTACGGTTTTTGAGTAATTACGTTTTGAAATTTGCATACAGCCTCCATCTTGAAAAGCATTATTTGATTTAATCGCTTATTTTCTTGAGATATGTCATTGTTAGGTTAAACTTCATGCGGAGTTTGAACTCAATCAGTCAAACCATTCTCTAGATAAGAATTACTTTGAAAAAAAATGGCGTATATCTGGAAAACTAAGCGCTTTCGGGCCTATGTTTATATGAACCTTTTCATTATTTTTAGCTATATAATGAGCTTCTAAGAGATTGCCGCACAGTGCTGAATCGCCCTGTATACGGTTTAAAATATTAACGCTGTGGAAAATATCAGATGGAGACATTAAATAAGTAAGGAAAATATAATGAGATATCTCGATTTATTTTTACGATTTCGTATCTCAAACTTATCTTTACAAGAATGGAGGTTTTTCATCGAAGTCCATTTTACGCGTTCATTAATATCAGTGTGATCAAAATCAAACACAAATTTTAATTAAGGAATAGCGATAACATTATTTTAATGCAGCCAGAAAAAGGCTGAAATGAACTATCATAGCTGGGATTATGCGTTACTAAGAGACTCGGCTCGGCTCGCTTTGCCCCCCAAACATGGCGTAAACCAATATCGAAGCCAATGTAAACGCAAATGACGATTGAGCGGGTGTCCTATAGGCTACATAGCTAATTAATGACAGAGGTCGAAATACACAGGATCATCTCCGATAATTCGAATTGCGCATGCGTTGTAATTTCACCATTAATATTTAAATAATAAACATTTCAAACAAATTTCAATATTACAAACTAATGTAGACAATCGCTCACCAGATATGCGACTTATAATACAGTAAGCTTGTTTGCTTTTACCTAATCTAAAAAAAAAACTGTCAGTTGTGAATAATAAGTACCTGAATCTAAATTTGCGAAATTTGTTGCAAATAAAAGTGTTTTTGGTTGATTGTAGGCCTAACCTAAAATGATGTTAATTTTTTGGAATCATCTGTTTTATTTAAACTAGGGGAGACCCCTTCGTGCTCCGCACGCCAACCCCCAATGGGACCTCCTAAAAACTTATGTTATGTTTTATTTATAACAAAGGTGTAGGATTAATAATAACCTCAAAACTAAGATGGTAAATAATGTTAAATGTTCAAATTAAATTATTTCTTATATTTTGTAACAGAAGCTATAATAATGGTTAAAAGAACCAGCAATACTCAGGTATACACTTTAAAACCCTAACCTAAAAGCTCGAAATACAAAAATAATTGCTTGAAATTTTTAAATCAGCTGTTAATGGAAATATTGGAGCAAACTACTATATTATCTGTTATTTTATTCAATTGGTTGCTATGGTAATAAATGTAAATACATGTGTTGGTTTATCATTCTAGGCCTAACCTAATATTTTTTTCGACTAAATTTACTCAGGGATAGTGTAGCTTTTTATTAGTAAAAGTATTTTTTCAATCGGTTCAGTAGTGCCAGAGATCACCCCCTACATACAAAAAAAAAAAAAAACTTTACCTCTTTACAATATTAGTATAGATATGTAACAACGAATGTTTGAATTAAATTATAATACAGTACGCACTTTTCATTGATTCTTTTAGTTTGTAAATCTAACATAAAAAAGCTGTTGGTCGTGAATAATAATAAAATGATTCTAAATTTGCCAGATTGGTTTCTATGGTAATTAATGTTAACAGTATTTTACTTCGTTTAAAATTAATGGAAAATCAACATTCTGGAATTTTTTTTTTAATTTTAACATCATCTCTTTTAAATGTACCGGTAATTAAAATGCTATCCCGTCTTGGTAATAATTTTAAATTGTATTTTAATTTTTTTTAATCTACTTATAAAAACATTGACGAAATAATCTTCGTTTTAAAATTAGCAGGCCTACTGTCTGCAATCCTGCAATCAACAAAATAATATCTTGCTTTCACATTATAACTAGTCAATACACATCCGAAATACATCATTTATAAAAAATACTATTTAAAAACAACGCACTTCATCTACACGGACGGGGATTTTAAACTCGATAAATGTGTACAATCATTATGTGTACAAGGATTATAAAACTGTAAGAATATTCGTTAAAATTTAGTATTTATGTTTATTACTATATTATACTGTATGTCAAAAAAGATGAAAATATCATCTTTTAATTGCTTTTTGTTTCGCATTAATAGATCAAATGATTTAGCAGTTATTAATATTGTAGTGAAGAAATTAATAATCGAATATGTATGGGTGTATCAGGAAGAAACGGAAAGAAGTGCAGGACGTGTTCTACTGGTGAAAATAATGAAAAAAGTTCCTATAGGTCCGAAAACGCTTCGTTTTCCAGATATCCGCCATTTTGTTTTTTGTACAAAATCATTCATATCTAGAGAACGGTTTGACTGATTGAGTTCAAACTTGGTACGAAGTTTAACCTGACAATAATATACCTCAAGAAAAATAAACGATTAAATCTAATCATGCGTTTCAAAATGGCGGCTGTTTGAAAATTTCAAACCTAAATTACTCCAAAACCGTACATTTTAACGAAAAATGTCAAGACACCTTTTTTGTAGCCCTTTTGGTTCCCTATCGTATGGTGTAACTGTCAAAACAATCGGATGAAGGATAACAGTTAAGTTATGTGTACTAATTGGTTTGTTCAACTGGGCATCCTATACAAACACAGTAAATACTACAATATTGTATGGACATTTGTTGTCATTACCTTTTAACTTTGTAATATTTCTACAAAATATTTGTTCTTTAACTTTGTATAAACGAATATTTTGATGATAAAAGGTTGTATTTATATACAGTTTATTACATCAAAGCAAATATTATAACGTATTATAACATAAATTAGTTCTATAACTCATATTTAAAAATTCAACTTCATAAGAAATTATAATGATTGAAGTTGTAAACATAACCACAATGTTTAATCTACACTGGGTTTGTTTAAGCATTAGAGATGATGGGTGAAATCAGCTGTTATATTATATGTTACACTCGCTTTTATAGGAGTTGATAAAAATACAATTTTCCAGAACTTTGTCCGTTACTCTGAAACGAAGCGAGATACTAAGCTCTAGTTTGCACCGTTCTGTTTCTCTTTTAATAAAGCTTAATAAGTATTACATGACCTACTTTTACATTTGGAAGTGTTAAACCCCTCTAAAAATCATAGAAGCTCAGATAAGTAAAAAAAAATAAAAAATAGCAGAATATAAATATATATTTATTCAAAATTTATAATACCTCCCTGGCTTTTAAAAATCATACAATTAAACCGAATTTCTTGTCTGTTTTTAAATTATCTACATTAAATTCCAACTGTTGGTACATTAATAAACGACCACTGTTTCATTTCATTTCATTTATTTATCTTGTAGACAATATAATTAATTGCATAAGGTACGTCACAGACTCCATTTGTGTTGGCAAAAAACATATACCAAATAAATAACTTATTTACAAAATTTAAATAACATAAAATAGATAGATTCAAAATAGCAAGGTCACGGACATAAAAAAAGGTGCGCTTCGAAACATCAAAACGTTGATAGATTTGGACCAAAAAAAACCTACGCGGCAGATTTTCGTGCCGGGAAACTCGGATCTTATGTAAATTGAAAACGCAATTATTGCACCCGATATTCGTTCCATTATTATTAATCGTTTCTCTGTTATGGGTGAAGCCACGGGTTCCTGCTAGTTTATTATAATGTTTAAAATACCAAAACCTAACCTAAACACAGACGTTCCCTAAATCCATCATAATGTAGTCCTGGAGGCAGATTGCTAATTGGAGACAAATCGATGACGTGTCACTCTAGTTGAAACCCTTGCGTGACAGAACGTTAATTAATGCACTGCAGTGTAATAATGTATCCTGTAACCCGTCCACTACTCGACGGTATTAATTATACGAGCACAGAACCAATATCACTCTATTATATACACACATTCCTGTCATTCACGCAAAAAATATGAGCATGCGTCAGTATCCATGTCACCGCTACTCCCACCACTCTTATCTCAATCCAGTGTCTCTGTCTGAGTATGCAATAATCTATTTGCATTCGCTTCGCCGCCCCGTGGCGAGCATTGGGCAGAGCTCTCTTGTTTGAAAAATACAAACAATCAATATAGATTAATATAATAGGAACTTGCCGTCACCAAAAAGTCGTGTTTTTAAACGACGGCCGTTTCGGCTATTCAGCCATTATCAAGTTGTCGGGAGGAGTCACTCCTTTGTCATGAACACTTAGACACTTAAACACATAGTTTCACATACATTTAAAACAAATACACGCACTAGGTCACGCATTAAATGGTTGTATAGCCGAAACGGCCGTCTTTTAAATAACAAGTTTTTTGACTATTGGTGACTTCAAGTTCCTATTATATTAATTTATAACAATAGTCGGTATGGCGAAAAATATAATTTGTGAATAATTATAGTTGTTTATAAAAATGAATGTGTAATAATCATGGGCGCCGATACGTTTGTAAAACGATCATATTATTATGTTTTAAATGTTATGTGCCGTTTGATTTTACATATAGTCTAATTATTTTATTTTTTACAATAGTTCAAGCATGAGCTGCAATACACTGTGTATTGAAAATACTCGCAATGGGGTAGGCGTGCGATGCACGCAATGTATGTGTATTGAAAATACTCCCAATAAACGGATTGGCGTGCGAAGCAAGCAATGAATTGTTTATTGAAAATACTCACAATACGGGGGTAGACGTGCGAAGCACGCAATGCATGTGTATTGAAAATACTCCCAATAAACGGGTTGGCGTGCGAAGCAAGCAATGCATTGCGTATTAAAAATACTCACAATACGGGGGTAGACGTACGAAGCACGCTATGAATTGTGTATTGAAAATACTCCCAATACGCGGGTTGGCGTGCGAAGCATGCTATGCTCTTTGTATTGAAAATACTCACAATACGGAAGCAACTCACGCGTAGCATAGGCAACGACCCGTGTGCGGACTGCCTACCTGTGTGGATGGTTAGAAGCTGGTAAACGGGAGTAACGTAGAAAAAGAAAGAATATCTCAACTGGGTACTTGAAACTAATTTTGTCGGAAATGCATTATCCAGGCATATAATTCAATAAAGACGTCTAAAGATATAAATATTCATAGAAGTCGGATAGTTGTCAAGGGATGAAGTAAGAAACATCTCATTACTGTGAGCCACCAATCAAAGTAAATTGTACAGTTAATTTGCTACAGATAATTTGATTACGATAAATTTAAAGTTATATCATTCCTGATTGCATAGTGTAAGTAGGACTCAGTAAAACTAAAAGTTAGCTTAATTACTTAATCAATATAGTTAGATGTTTGGATTGAAACTGTCGTTGATTCGAAAAATGATATTACTCTAGTCTTTAAGGATGAATTGTTCTACTTCATTTATTTTATGAGCAAACTGAGATAATCCTTTACAGTTAGGAACTCACATTTTTAATAACAAAATGTGTTTTGTAATTTCATCAAATATCTTATATATTAAAAAATATATGTATTTCTTTCCGAGTCCTTTCGGCTTTTATTCCCAACCGATTTTCATAAATGAAATCTTGAAACTGAAGGTATGCACGCACAGATTTGCCATCAAGCATCCGCACAACTTGACTTATAATCAAACAAAAAATCCTCCCCATACATTTCTTATGGGAATTTCAAATTTGCAGCATTTTCTTTGAATAGTTTTTTTATATATCTTCGGATTTAATCCAGATACATGGTTAGTTTTGGTCTTGAAATACTCATTGAATTACAGGCTTTCATATGAAATAGAGATCATTCAAATCGGTCGAGTTTAAGGCGAGTTATGGACCACCAAACAACATAAATTTGAATTTTTCCTAAGTTCAACTTTATTTAAAGATCTATTATCTCCAGTTCCAATTATGTTACCCAAAATGTATTTCTCTAAGAACCTTCAGTGACGTACTAGCTTTCATTTAAACCATTAATTATACAGATCGGATGAGATTCAAGCGAACAAAAGGTGGACAAAATTCATTTTGATAAAAACATTTTTTATTTCAATATGTTTGTGTAAATTTAGTCGGAAAAAATTCTTAGGTTAGGCCTAGACTGATGAATTACCGTAGCAACCAATGGAATAACATAACAGATAAAACAGCTGTTTGCTATAATATTTCCATTTGCACCTGATTTCACACTTTGAAGGAACTATTTGTATTTCAGACTTTTAAGTTAGGTATTTTTTTAAAGTATAGACCTAAGCCTTGCTGATTCTTTTAACCTTTATTATTATAACTGCTGTTATAAAATGTACGGAATAATTTCATTTGAACATTTAACATTATTTACCATCTAAGTTTTGAGGTTATTATTAATCCTACAATTTTAATATAAATACAACATAAATTATGTTTTTAGAAAGTTCAATGGGGGGTTGACGTGCGGAGCACGCAGGGGTCTCCCCTAGTATAAATTATAATTACAACTAGCCTTTCTAAACTGAACCAGTATTCTGAAGCAAAGTGTAATCCCTCTCCAATTACTCTCAAATTGCACAAAGTACATAAATAACGTTTCCACTCAATCCACTGTTTGTAATTTAAATGAATTAATTCCGTCCTACATTTAAACGACCACTTTATTTCTCGCAAGTTAGATATTACTAGTTACCTAGCATTATTACAATTAAATCACCCAGATTAAAATTTTAACTTGAATTCATTTTATCGTATTTCCATTTGACTCTGCTAATATGAACTCCTCATTCTGTTTCGTATTTTAATTGGCTACTTTTCCTACGACGATTGTTTTTTATCATACAGTTTTAAATTCCCGTCTGATGTTTCTGAAATCGCTTGACTATATTTCTGAAATCTCGCGTCACGCAAACTTTTGCGTAGACACACGTCAGAGCGTGGGGAGGGAATACGCGATACATAGTATATATAGATAACTAAGCGCGTGGAGAGAGAATAGACCATACATACGATAAAATAATACGTTATTAAAATTATTATAATATTAATATATTATAATAAGTATGCGAAAAATAGTGACCATTATAATGTAAGCATTATTTATTTAGTGACTAATGACTTTGAGTGAGGTATTAGTGTATGCACTTTACATATTGAATAATAATTCAATATGTAAGGGATAATTATAATTATTATTATATTTGTGCGTTTTAAGTTTTGTAAAGAAGATTGATTTTTGTCTAACTGAAGTAAGTTTAGACAAAATTTTACATTTTGTACATTTTGACAAAGTGATATTTTACATTATTTTATTTTACTGTAACTTTTATGTATAGTCTTTCCGCTCGGCCATAATACCTGAAGTCATGATACCGAGAAGAAAGACTATAACAATGGAGGTCATACACTTTAATGGAGTATCTATTCCTCACAGGGTAGTTCCTTCTAGGCCAGATGGCCAATGCTTATTCTACTCTTTGGCTTTAATGGCACCGATTCACTGGGATTTGAGGTGAGGACCAGAGTTGTTAGTCATCTTTCAAACAATTGGCGCAGGTTCAAACCATATACTTTAAAAGTAACAGCAGATATTTATTCTACAAAAAAAGAATATATCGCGGATATGAGCGAATCGATAACTTTTTGAACCTCCTGTGAAATTCAAGCAGCATCCGAAATATTTTTTTATGAATGTCAGGTGTACAGACATGGTTAATTGTTGTGGGAGAGTTTTGGCGAACAGATTGAGGGAGGCTAAGGTTTACTGGGGAACTGACGAGATGCCATTTTGATGTTCTCATTCCTCTCACACCTTCTTTACCTGACAACTCAATGGATATTAGTGTGGAGGAAATACGGTTAGCTTCCCAATCCCATGTTTCAGACCATAGTCTCCAAATTTATCAACTGCCAACCCTATCAGAACAGTGTACATCATCATCTGATGCAGTTCGGTCGCATCCAGAACAAATACCAAAAAAACGAGGAAAAAAGTCGACATCGTTTTTCTAATACAAATCGCGTAAAAGCACATAGGCAAGCGGTAAAAAAAAAACACTGTCTCAAAATACACACAGAATCAGTTAAAATACTTTAAGATGTAACATTTGCTGTGGGTGACCATATTATTGCAGTAGTGAAGCATTGTCCTGTCAGCTAGTAGTATATATAGACAAGTAAGCGCGTGGAGAGGGAATAAATTATACATAATATATTATAATACGTTATTATAATATCATAATTATTATAATAATAATTATCTCTTACATATTAAATTATTCTTAGAATTCTATGAAGAGTGCATACACTAATACCTCATTCAAAATCATTAGTCACTAAATAAATACTGTTTACATTACAATGATCACTATTTTTCGCATACTTATTATAATTATAATATTATTACATAATAATATTATAATTGTAATAATAAAGCAATATTATAAATATGTAATTTTAAAATATGATATAATATTTTTTGACAATATATTGACATGTGTAATTTGTTGACAATTATTCTCCTCTAATAAAAATATAAATCGGTCATAAAAGTTATCACTTCCAACGTGTGGTCTAAGCACACCCAATTTTTTTTTTTTTTTTTTTTTTTTTGGTTTTAGGTTACAAAACTAGTAATATCTATTTCTGGATGCCGGACCGATTGTCATGCTGTTTGTTTGAAAGAACAATATGTTGTTACGATGAAGAAGTTATTGTATTTATATGTGAAATAAATTTAGTCTTTTAATACTAACTATATGTATTGTAAACAAAACTACGAACTTTGAGTTTATGAGAGGAACTCAACAGACGTGAACAGTAAGGAAGCCGTATGATTTAATGCTAAAGTTGTTTTAGAAGCAATGATTAGTGTATTTTAACAATATATTCAAGTATAGATAAAAAGTGTTATTATGATGGAAAGAAATCAGTATTTGTGTATTAATCTCTGCTACGGAGCCAACAAAATATAGTCAACAAACATTCAGGCATTCAACGATGTTTCCCGAATGTACGCGGAAAAAGCCGAAGCGGGGATTAAAAGACGTCGCTCGGCGGGACCCCTGGTATCACGTCACGGTATGCTCTCCAGAGCATTCAAATATTTTCCAGCCGTGACGTGACGTGATGGGTGTGTATAGACACCTCCATTTGATTACACAGGGAGCATACCTCTGAAAAAAAAACGGGACTTGACGGGTGTGGATAGCCGCACCTTAAGTTAGAAGGTAGGCGTTGCGTCAAACTGTTTCTTGTCATTCAAAATCCATCCGAGTTTTTGAGTTCATTGCGATATATTTGATACTCTTGCGTGCGTAATTGCCCTAACATGTTACTGCCCTTTTTATATTTCTGTGATATTTGCATGTTATCATTCACGCTGTCAAATGAACGATCGCAATTTACCGAGAGCAACTTGGCATATTTCGTGGTATGTTTCAGTGCTAGGACATGATCTTTGTATCGCGTGTTGAACTAACGCCCTGTCTGTCTCACGTAAAATGTATCGCATGAACTACAGTTTAACCTACATACACCGGTACTTGTGAATTTGTCCTGATTTTTAGTCAAGTTCCTGTTCAGTATTTGGTTCAAGTTGGAGTTGGTTTTGAACGCTGTTTTGTATCCCTGTTGTGTGAAGACGTTGGCTGCATTGTTAAACTTCTGGTCAGGCCAGGACCGTGGATTTTAATTTAAACCCTTTTAACACGTTCACCGATAGCACATGTGAGGCTTGACACTGAACAGTATGAGAAGCGAGCGACGCACAGTGCATTGCACGCCAACCCTTACACAATGCATTGCGTGCTTCGCACGCCACCCCCTTAGACGACCTT
>JAGFPH010006413.1:31052-51989 GCA_018207615.1 Philaenus spumarius | reverse complement strand
TACACAATGCATTGCGTGCTTCGCACGCCACCCCCTTAGACGACCTTATAGCCCGTCTAGTTCCTCCAAAATCAATCGAAACGTAAAACACCATAAAAGGGATTTCGGGGGGGGGGTTACCCCTAACCCCCTCCCTGGCTACGGCCTTTCCGGCCAAAAGTATTGGCGGTTCTAGCCCGGGGCAGGGTTTCGCTGTTTTTTATTATTAGGAGTTTAGTTTTGGAGACTTGAGAGTTTCTATTCTCTAAGAAAAGTCAATGCTGAAACTCAGTCAGTTTTTATTGCCAATTGCCGACCCCCTAACCACGATTGAACTGATGATGACAACGATTATTTGAATATTATGGTTATTCCTTAAACGTCATCCGTACAGTCTTATATCTCGCTGGAGACGTGGGGACTGTTTAAATGAACACTTTCGAAAAAAACAAACTAAACCATACAATCAAAAAAGCTTTTTTCTTTGCAACATTTTTGAATTGGAAAGTTTCTCTTTTATACCTGGCGAAGGCGTTAAATAATTGTCAATGTTTATTATAAATTTTTCTATTGAGATATCCACTCAAGTTATAAATTATATTCTTACATGATTTGAACTAAAAAACTATAAGGTTATTTTAATAAATCAAACACTTTATCCAGAAACAAACTTTTTTTTAAACTAAACAACGTAATGTAGACATTTTCAGTTAAAACACCCGTTTAAAATTGTTACATTATTGATATTTATGAATAATGACTGATATATTTATTTTTAATGGACTCTTTTTTTCTGTTTATTTATTGGTGCAGTTTTTAATGTAAGTAGCTTTTTAGTTTTATGTTTGTCATATTTGTGTTTGTTAATTTTTTTCCTAAAATCTTAATGGTCTGTTATTTATATTTATATGAATTTCTATCCCCAGCTCTTGAAAAAATAAATGTGGTTTTTGGCCTTTCATTAAATCAATACAAAGTATTTAAATTTCAGACAAATTAAGGTCTTAGAAGTTTTAAGTACTTTTACCCTTTTTTACAATTTTATAAAAAAAAAACTAGGGAAAACCCCTGCCCAGTTGGAAATTTCTGTACATATAATCATGATATGTTTTTTTTTTTTTTTTAATAAAGGTGTAGGATTAATAATAACCCCAAAGCTAAGATGGTAAATAATGTTAAATGTTCATATGAATTTATTTCGTATATTTTATAACGGCAATTATAATAAAGGTGAAAAGAACGAGCAAGGCTCAGGTTTACACTTCAATAAAAACCTATCCTAAAAGTTAGAAATACAAATATTTGCTTAAAAGTTTGAAATCAGCTGTTAATGGAAATATTGGAGCAAACAGCTTTTTACCTGTTATTTTATTCAGTTGGTTTATATGGTAATACGATTTTCGGACTAAATTTAAAAATAATGGAATACAAAATGATTTAGTCAAAATTAATTATAGCCTATGTTACTCTGAAATAGCGTAGCTTTTTTATTAGTAAAACTGTTTTTTAAATCGGTTCAGAAGTTCCAGAGATAACCTCCTACATACAAAACAAAATGTTACTTCTTTATAATATTAGTATAGATATGTATATTTATTAAGACAAAATGGCAAAAACATTATTTAACAAAATATATATATAACTATCAAATACTTGCATTTAAGAAAATGAGTTTTTTTTTAATATTACATCTTTAGTTGTCAAAAAACTATTACATCCAGAAAATCCAGAAAAATTTTAAGGTAAAGTGTTTAATTACAAAATTCATTAAATGTTCCTATTATTTTATAAACAGCTCTTACTCTTAAGTTATTTTATATAAGTGATTATTTTATTTTTATCCAGAGATATGCTGAAATGGGATTTTTGATGGGTGGTGTTTTGTTTTAAATAACTAATACATTTTGAGCCAGAAAGGTGTTAAAATATAGTTTTGGGATTGATTTTTCATAAGTATTCAATCCCCGTGACTGGGAGGTATCGCTGTTATTCGACCCTCTGTAGTTTCCTTGCCCCCCCCCCCCCCTCTTTTTCAGGTCTAGAACAGCCACTGTCCACAGCATCTCATCAGTTTTTCATATTTGTTAAATTTTGTACATACCTTAATATTTTCCGGAAATTGGTTATAAATTCTGGATGTGAAGGTAGTAGAAATGTTTAGGTGTATTGACATTTCAGCTCGATTTATGAATTAATTGTAAGCATATAATATTATTAGTATTAATTTAACTGTCCTAAATATGGCAACAGCTGGGAACCGTGAATTTTAAACTATTCTCCTGGTTGAATTTCAACATCCAATACAACGTTATATAGCTCTGTATATCTGGCTGATAGTGCTGTGAAAGTAGTGTGAAGTTTGTAATTAGAGTTTCTAAATCTGGATGGGTCTGGGGAATATCTACGCTCCCTTACAGACAACACAGAGATGTTTTGCCAATCTCACAATGAAAATCGAAGCACTGCAATAAACAAGATAGATAGATAACTAACTGTGTTTATTTCAGCAACCGAAGAAAATGTTATTTTTATTTTAATGTTATTCGCTTAATTTTAAATCGTACTTTATACAGTCAGCAACAATGTTGGTAACTAAAAAGTCCTAAAAATGTAATATTTTTCATTGTCAATTAGATTTTTTCTCTTTATTTATTAAAAAAAATAGTTCATTAAAAAAACAAACAAATGACATGATGTCGAAACCGTTTGGATGAAGGGCATTTGGAAACAAAACTAGGATAAGGAACGTTTTGAATAAAGTATCAAAAAACTAAATTAAATTGAAAAATAATAAAGAACTATTTGAAAATAGCTTATGTTGAGTGCCAGCCATAGTGGATTGAATAGAGAACATTTTGGAACCAAACAAGCATTTCTCACATGCTTTATATTTATTTTAAATTAGTTAAATGTTGTTTTGAAACAAACTATTGGTTGTATTTGGTAGAAAATATTACCATGTATGCCGTGTAACCGGTAACTCAATTTCGAAAAAAATGAATAAATCACGATGAGCGACTCAGTTACAAAAACGAATCTAAACACACAGACAACTTTTTATCTTAACCCGAATGAAAATGGTGGTCAATAAATCAAAAGGAAAATTACCAAATTACATATTATTAAACAGTAATTAAACAAAAACATCTGTCTACAATTACTAAAATTTTGAAGCAGTCACTGTTGCAATAACTTAGTAGCATAACATTTCACAGAAAACGCTCGAATCAAGCGAGTCGCTTTTCCTCAAAGGCTTGAAAATTGTCCAGTGTGGTGTAAAAAAATGTGAAACCGCACGCTGCAAATGTCTCTTGATGAATACATTGGTTTACTATACAATTCGACTTCTGAGATCGTCAATGTCCTGCGGTTTCATTTTGTAAACTCTGCCTTTGAAGTGGTGACAAGTCCGGCGAACTGGCAGGCCACGTGTACTTATCCATCGTTTCGGATTTTTTTTCCCCCCCAAATACTGGAGAACTGTTGTTGTTTGTTGTATTTTTGAGATAGAGACTTCGGGTTAGCGATGTTTGTTTTCTTTTATAAATACCTTTAAAATAAGGAGGCACACGCAGGCCCGCCGAGAGGGGGGGCAAAGGGGCCCAGAGAGGGCCCGGGCATCCCGAGAGTAAAAAAAATAAATTTTCAAAAATATTCAAAATGAATATTTTTTTTAAATTTTATTACCTCCTGAGTAAACTGCTCCTAAATGTATGCTCTATTTACAAAGATGACATTAGCACAGATCCATTAGCAGAAATTAAACACATGAAAGTAATTCACACAGCTAATTTCGGTAATAATCACATGTCAATGGACCACTTAAATCAAATCAAGAAGATGAAATTGGGAAGCTTATTTAATAATTAATGCGTTGCGGCAAGAATCTTCTGCACTATCCCTGTTAGTGTATCACAAGCTGAAAGACGTTTTGGTAAATTGAAGCAAATAAAAAGTGTTCACAGATCTACTATGGCTTAATATCGATTAAACAGCCTTTCTTTGCTCTGCTGTGAAAATGAACTAGCAAAAACTGTTAATTTTGATTCAAGACATTGCTGCAAAAAAAGCACGTACAATGAACTTTTAGAATATATAATAAAATCCTATTATGTATTGTTGTGTTTAAGTGTGTTAATTATAATTAATGTTCATTAATGACTCATTAACATGTCTTTAATTTTTTAACAGCATTATTTATCACAGCTTATGAATACAACGCAACAGTTATTTATTGCAAATTGAACAGGCGCTAAAGCTGGCAGATTGAGGCCGGAATTATCTCGGATAGAAACTGTATTATACGTCCTGTATTATAATGTACTTTTTCTCTGAGAAAATAAAGATTTTTCTTTCTTAAAAAAAAATCATGTCTTACAAACAAAATAGCGATTGCTTGAAAGTTTCAAACATGAATTACCTCAAAACCGTATCTTTTAAGAAAAATTGTCATGACATATTTTTTGTACTCCTTTTTATTCTGTATCGGATGGTGTAACTGTCAAAACAATCAGACGAAGGATAATAGTTAGTTTAGTGTAACAATTGGTTTGTTTAACCCGGCATCCTATAACGACACAGTAAACACAACAATATTGTGGGTACGTATGCTGTTATTATCTTTAACTTAACTATTATCCTTCATCCAATTGTTTTTATAGTTACACCTGCCGATAGGGAATTAAAGGGCTACAAAAAAGCTGTCTTGAAATTTTAATGTTAAAATGTGCAGTTTTGGGGTAATTTATGTTTGAAGTATTCAAACCGTCGCCATTTTGAAAGGTATAATTGGATATAATTGTTTATTTTATTTAAAATTTATCATTAGACTACTAGGCATAACTTCGTGTTAAGTTTGAACTAAATCGGTCGAAACGTTCTTTAGTTATGAATTATTTTGTAAAGAACACATACAGACTGAAGAAAAGTAAGCACCATGTTTATAATGTGAAATATGTTTGCTCGATCCCAGGAACAAACCCACAATCGGGGAGCAGAACGTTCAGGGACACCCTTTATATTACTTATATTTTGTTATTTACTACTAGCCTATATGAAAGTCTGAAGCCTTTGATCTTACGATGGACTACTCTAGTCAGTTCTCCTCAATTTTATGGGCAAGATTTTAATATAACTGGGTCACTGATTCATGCAGCCGTGGTGTACTTTTATCTTCGCAATATTGTTTACAAAGTTTGGATAAAACTTTATACCAATACATTTTCGTCCCTATTGATAAAAAGGTTCTCTGTTAGCTCCTGTGTTCAAGGTATTTTGTATATACTCACCTACATCAAAATATGGAATGTTAATATTCAATAAACGCGCAATGCGGAATGTTAATTTTGAACTTAAATTATTGGAATGTTAATATTCAACAAACCTACTATACTTCAAGTTTCAGTGTAAGCGGGGTTTCACTAATGTTAAACATACAAGATGGCGAAACAATACGGTGGATGAGTGCTGGAATAAAGGCGTAGATTAGGCATTTAGATTATATGAAATTATTTGCTTGTATTTACAAAAAAAAAATAGATCTTTTAAGCATCGTGCTTACGCGTTTATAATAATCTTCCGAATAATTGTGTCATTGATGAGTCGTTTTAAAAAAAAAGAATTTTTTAATATGTTTTAAAAAAGCGGTAGTTAATTAAAATAACAATGGTGTCTCTTTTAGTTTATTAAAAGGAGTATATTACTTTTATTTTAATTAAGAATAGTTTGTACGTAGAACTCGTTCGCTGCCGAGCGTCGCACGGTTCATCGCCAGAGACTATTGTGACACTATTAAGCAATATACATACTTAAACAGTAGGGAAATTCTCCACAGACCAGGAGTATGATTTTGCTCAATTGAGTTAATATTCTCTTCAATAACCTAAAAGGTATGGCAAGCAATACCTATTTGTTTTTTTGTTTACTGTTTTCTGCATTTTTTGAAGTATATGCGACGTTCAGTCTATACTATGTCAAGAATCAAAGTTTTTTTTTTGGGGGGGGGAGGAGATAAAAAGTTTCCTCAGAACTTCCCACGTTCCCACGTAAAAAATCACTTAGCGGAATTCACACTATATAATTTCTAGCTTTTTAAATCGTTTAAGTTGCAGTCCAAGCAGCGCAGCAGACCTTCGTATATGAGCGACAGATCTTCCTACATACTGATACCAATAAATCAGCTCTTTAAAATATACTAGTACTTCAAAATTAGCAGTTAAACAACGAAATAATACTGCCACAAATATGCGACGTCAGTTTATTACAATTAATTAAATCAGGCGTCGTACATTTTCGGCATCAGTCTGTGGACAGAAACCGACGCCTGTCTATGCGTACTAAAAAATGTTACTATGGTTGTAGCGAACCATAGTTCATTTTTACAAATGGTATTGTTTAGTTTGTTTAACAAAGGGGAATGTTTTAGTTCATTTAAATATCGATGGGGTATATTTTAGTTTGTTTTAACAAGGGAGTACTTTGCATTCATTATAATTATGAATGGTTTGTAGTTCATTTTAAGAATAGGATATTTGTTTAGCATTTTTAGTTTATTTTAACAATGGGGTGTGTTTTAGTTCATTTTAACAAAGGGGTACTTTAAGTTCATTTTAGAAAGATATTTTGCATTTCTTTTTAACAAAGGGTATTTTTAGATAATTTTCACAAAAGAGCACTTTACGTTCTTTTTAATTGAGAATAGTTTGTTTTAAGAATATGGTATATTTTAGATTCTTTAACAACGGATATGTTTTAGAATATTTGAACTATTGCTTATTTCTTAGTCCATTTTAACTAAGGGGTTCCTTAATTTCATTTAATAAAGGGTATTTTTTAGTTTATTTTAACAAGGTTTTAATTAAAAACAAAAACACAAATGTTCTGTTGTTTTTAACTTACCGTAATTTCCAGGTTATATTAAATTACTAGTGGACCCAGCAATGCTTCGCTATTGCTTGATTTAATTTAAAGGGTAGTAAAGTTATTCCATTGACTTAGGTAATCGAATTTTAAATGGTTTTTATGCCACTTAAGAATATACTACTCAAATTTAGATTTATAGTTTGTAAACCTTCATAGATAATACAGTAAACCTTTTGTTTGTTTTTACCTAATCTAAAAAAAGTTATAGTTTGTGAATAATTGTAAAAAACCTGATTCTAAAATGGCCCAATTGGGTGCAAATATACGTGTTTTGGTTCATTGTAGGTTTAACCTAAAATTATGTTCAGTTTTTGGTCCAACACAGCTGTTTTATACATGTTATGTAACAACCAGTGTTTGAATTGAATTAAAATATAGTAAACATTTTTAGTTGATTTTTGTTTTTGTTTGCTTTAAGTTGGTCAATTTAACCTAAATAAAGCTGTTGGTTTTGAAGAATAATAAACTAATTATAAATGTTAAGTAAAGTTGCTATGGTAATGAATGTAAACAAACATGTGTTACTAACCATTTTATCAGAACAGCTGTTTTCGTGAGTTATGGTCTTGAGTTAATAGAAAAAAAATGTTAATTTTTTTTATAATTCGAACATTTTCTGGGAAATTTTTCAAATTTTTCTTTCCATAAAAACCTAATTCGGCCTATTAAGAACAGTTTAAAACAAAAAATAGCCAAATTGGTCCAGCCGTTCTCAAGTGATGCGCTTACCAACGAACGGCCTTTCATTTTTATTACATAGATTTGTGTGCGTGTAAACGACTAAGTTATAACTAGCCTCATTACACAAACAAGTTATATTGTGAACAGAACTTATTGAGTTACGTAAAATCCATTGAAGACTGATTCACAGTGGAGAAACCCTTGCAGTGCTTTGAGGCAATTACCAGGGTCGAAGCAACAAATATCAATTCAAGAGCTTCAGAAACTATTCTATTAGCTCGGGACAATGTTAAGGTTTTGTAAGACTTCAAAATGTAGTCTTTTGTGATGTAATAAATGGAATTAAAAGCTATTTCTGTATGTGAAAACTTTGATTAAAGCTGAATATACAGAGTGTTCTTTGACTGTCAGTTGCTAATACCATGGGCGCCCATATGATATTTTCTAGGGGGGGGGGCTAGACCGGGGTATGGGGCTTAACACGTTCACTGCTAAGGACGCACATGTGAGCTGGACACTGAACACTATAAGACGCGGCCGAAGCACAGTGCATTGCACGCCAACCCTCGTATTGGGAGTATATTCACTACACAATGCATTGCGTTCTTCGCACGCCAACGCCAATATTCGGAATTTTTTCAACACACAATGCATTGCGTGATTCTCACGCCAACCCTCGTATTGGGAGTATTTTCAATAC
This sequence comes from Philaenus spumarius, assembly GCA_018207615.1. Lineage (NCBI taxonomy): Eukaryota > Metazoa > Arthropoda > Insecta > Hemiptera > Aphrophoridae > Philaenus > Philaenus spumarius. Next base: position 43,708 of record JAGFPH010006413.1, on the reverse strand, counting down.
ACATTGTATTAGCTCGGGACAATGTTAAGGTTTTGTATGACTTCAAAATGTTGCCTTTTGTGATGTAATAAATTGAATTAAATGCCATTTCTGTATGTGAACACTTTCATTAAAGTTAAATATATACATATTGTTAGTTGCTAACACCCTCATCTGATGAACGAGAAAACGCGGTTGGATTTTTGGGAATTAAAGAGTGAACTCATCATTGGTTTCGAAGTTTAGTAAAACAGCTAGGAAATAATGATGCGAAAACCGCTGCCCTCCAACAAAGTACCGCCTAGCAGGCAGACTTTAATGAGCGTGGCGCCAATAAGTTTTGTTTTAATAGGGTTCCATAATATTTTGCCAAAACTTGAAATGACAATAAAACAATAATCACTTAAATGCCGGATAGTTGGCGTAAAACAATTCCTTTTCCATTTGACTATTACTTTGTGTATATATGCGTGTGTGTTTTATGGCACGATATAACTACATAACAAAAAAGGCATGTCGAATAAAAAAATATAATACAGACCTTTTTAAAAATCAAATTAAAGAAAAATCTTAAACATTTTCTCGTAATGCTGGCACCAATTTTTAAGGTAAAATTGATTAAAAAATTATACTACAGGTATTTTTTTAAATCAAATTGAAGTTTAAAAAAAGTCTTAAACATTTTCTTGCAATGCATTTAAATCAACGACTATTAAAAATCATTTTCAACACACAAAAATGGCAGCAAGTTTTAAGCTAAAACTGAACGAAAAATTATAAACTAATGCACAGTCAAAAAGTTATTTCAGAAATTTATTTACATAAACACTTCAATTCAATTTAAGATCCCTTTCTTTCTTCCATCCTTCTCTCTAATTCTTTTCATCCTTCTTTCTCTTTTTCTTATGTTCTCTCTCTGAATATAATATCTCTATCTCTTTCTTGTCCTCCCTTCATTATCCCTCCTCCCCCCTTCTTAGAGCCCTTCTTTAATATTTCCTCTTTCTCCCTCTGCCTTTCTCTCTCTTAATATTCCTCCTTCCCTCGTCCACATTTCCTATTTTTTCTCTAAATTTATCCTCTCTATTATTGCATATCTCCCACTGTTTCTATTTTTCTTATTTTCTCTCTATGATTATATCTCTCTATGTCTCTCCTGTCCTCCCTCTATATCCCTACTATCCTCTCCTTCTTTTAATATTTCTTTGTCTCAATCTTTCCTTTTTAGTCTAGGTCAATGCATTTCTCTCTGTCTCTCTCTCTCTCTCCCCCCCACACTTTTCTCTCTTTAAATATATCTCTCTTGGAACCTCCATCTTTATTCCTCTTTCCCTCCCTATCCGTCCTTTCCTACATCTTTAACTACAGTCAATTATTTAATCTATCTAGATTAGACAATGTATTGGTTCACATCAGCAGTAAAAACAGTCCCTCGCTGTTGTGTGTAGTGCTGCTCTCTGTGGGATCGGCGCCCAATCTAATTCTTACCGGGGTTTCTATTGGCCGGCTAAATTAACATTTCCCAACTACGGCCCGAGAAGAAAAACACAACCAACAAATAAATAGCTGAATGAGTTTACCGTTTTCTCTTCCTCATTGGTCCCCATAAAGAAAACACGACGTGTTTAAAAAAAACTAATAAAAAGTACGACTTTCCTTCATTCTCTGCTGCAACTCCACTATTTTAACACATTCTATCTATGCAAAGGACGCACATGTGAGCTTGACACTGAACACTATGAGAAGCGGCCGACGCACAGTGCATTGCTCGCCAACCCCCGTATTGTGAGTATTTTCGATACACAATGCATTGCGTGCTTCACACGCCAACCCCCATATTGGGAGTATTTTCAATATACAATGCATTGAGTGCTTCGCAAGTCAACCCCATTTTTTTGAGTATTTTCAATACACAGTGCATTGCGTGCTTCGCACGCCAAACCCATTATTGGAAGTGTTTTAAATGCAGAGTGCATTGCGTGCTTCACACGCCAATTCCCCTGTTGGGAGTATTTTAATACAAAGTTCATTGCGTGCTTCGCACGCCAACCCACGTTTTGGGAGTATTTTTGGTACACAGTGCATTGAATCCGCTTAAAATATTAGTGATTATTACATAGAAAGTTTCGAAAATAAAAACAAAGTAATTTCTACTCATTTAGGCTATAATATAAAAAATTAAAGGTCGGCTCCTAGGATATGAAAAACGAAATGGTGCGTGGCAGTGAACGTGTTAAAATTGTTCATAAGAAACAACTTTTAACAAAACACTTTTACTTTCAGTTTGGTATTGTACTTTAGAAGGAAAACAGAACTTTATAGAATTACACGTTTGGCCTTCTGTCTATAGAGAGTAATTCACGAATAAATACAGAGACTTTGAAAACTCAATCTTCACACTCAAAGAAGTCGTTTCATATAACTTAGGTTCGGAGTATAACATGCAACGTAATTCAAAAGACAATCATTTTATGTAATCTGTCTACAGTGTATCCATTTAACTATAGTGAAATATTTACACTAATATTGCAATTACGTTGTTTTACAGAAGTGCCAAATTTAAAGGACTACCTTCAAGACGAATCGCCAAGGATATGTACTGTGCGAGAAAGCTGGTGAGTAAATGTTTTGACTAAACTTTTTTGAGATTCTAAATGCAGAGTCGATAAATAGTTAGTATTTCATAGTTGAATAGTTCATAGTCAATGAATAGTTAGTGAAATTTGATACAAGTATTTTTCACACTGGATAGAGGAACATTAAGAAAGGATTTTAAAATATTTGACCTGTACGGGTCGAACAACCCCTAAAACTATAAATATTCTTTGTTATACTTTACTTAAAGCCAGAAAGCTGAAATTTTGTAATCATTTCATTTCTTACAAGATACATATAAAAAGGAAGCCAGTTTTACATTTTGTTACGTACTGCTAAGGGGTGTAAACGTGATAACAACCCCTAAAAACGATAAATATAATTATATTTTTATAATTTCCTTAAAGCTAGGATTGAAGTTTTGCACATTTATTTCTTACGAGATACATATAACAAATACACCATTTTTCCATTTGTCAGGTTCTGCTAAGTGGTGACAATTTAGTAACAAATAATTACCGTCTAGGAACGTGGAGTTTGGTACACATATTGCTCATAGGCGCTAGAGGCGCACAAAGAAAGCATTTTTAAATATTTGGCCATTAATATCCCATAAACATTTTTATAATTTCCTTAAAGCTAGAGAGCTGACATTTTGTGGATTCATTTCTTACAAGAAACATATGAAAAATAAACCAGTTTTACATTTTGTAACGTTCTGCTAAGGCGTTAAAATTTGGTAGCAACTCCTAAAACTATAAATATTAAATTATTACCGTGAAAATTGGTACACGTTTTTCTCATACTCACTACAAGTGAACTAAAAAATAATTTTGAAATATTTACCCTTTAAGGGTTTCAACCCCTATTTTCCTCGCCTTGTTCTAAGTATTGCAATTACAAAAAAACTTCTTGCAACGATTTTGGTAGTATATTTCTATGATTTACAACAGTTTTGATCAGTCTTAATATTGTGGCTACTAAGGGCAATATGCACTGTTACTTTCTCACTATACTACAGTATAGAAAAAGTATAGTGATCACCAAAAAAATCGATGTTGAGATTTTTATGGAAATATCCGTTTTGGAACCCCCTGAGTCCAAAAAAGTGGTTTTTACAAAATGTCTGTCTGTATGTCTGTATGTATGTCTGTATGTAGAGAGAAAACTATTCGATCGATTTCAACCAAATTTGCACCAGACATGTCAAGTAGGCCAAAAAACCCACAAAAAATCAGTTATTAGTTTTTTTATAAAAAAACGGCTCTAACGATTTTGATCTAATTTGGCTTATTTGTAGCCTTTAATGTGCCCTACCATATGCAAAAAAACCGCATCTTTCTAAAAATTCTCATTTAGCTAATAATAATAATAATAACTGATTTTGAGGGTTTTTTGGCCATAAAGGGAGTTGTTTTTCAAATTTTTCAAAACCTTTTTACGTGCATCTATAAAGACCTAATTGACGTGTTTGGTGCAAATTTGTTCAAAATCGATCGAATAGTTTTCTCTCTAGATAATAATAATAATATTTATTAGTTAATCTCCATCTTTAAAACATCACCTCTCCTACCCCACCCTACAAGTCACAGTGAATCTGTTTAATAATTTAAATATGTTTGTGAGAAAGTATGTGCCAGTTCCTGGTACCGTTTATTTTTGTTATGTGATCGAATTTTGCTCTCCCATATCAGGGCGCAGATCGAATAAAAAATGTATAAATTTGGAAGGTTTCCAACATCTTTCAACGTATTTTAAAATATCCCTACTATGGGAGATAGGATTTCGCGTAGCTGCATTATAATTTGAAATCATTTATTAAATCAACTTTAAATAAATAATAACAAAGGCTGTTTGCATTGAGTGCAATTAAAACAGTTTGAGCTAATTTAACGAAATAATACAAATACTAAACAATGAACACAGGATCAACACAATACACGTTGCATTAAACAAACTTATCCCACTGGAAATCGTAATCCACTGTTTGCAATGGTTTAAAATAATTTAATGTTTAATGAGGGTTGTTTTTATAATGCAATTATTGGTTAATGTTTTTAGAATAAAAGAGTCGTGGTGACATTACTTGTTTTGCGTACCATACAAATAAATACAAAACTAGTGAAAGAATAGATCAACATTATACAGAGAAGGTATAGTAAATACAGTTTCATATAACAACAAATGCAGTAATACAGGTGAATTTAAATAATGTAATAATTCGACCACGCAGCTGAACCGCTGACGAGAGATGAGCGAATTTCCAAAATTAAGTGTACACGTTTTAGGGTTTCAACAAACTGATTGGAAATTTGTCCACAAAAATACGTTAAATAGCTGCCTCTAAACGAAATATATTGGTAGAATTTCTTTTCACCCCAGCCTCCAAATACAACTTCGTTCGGAGAAAAGCTCATTTCGCTTCGCTCGCAGCCCTCGGACTTGTAACAGAAGCTGCCCCACGGAAAATTCCTCCTCGTGGGTTTGAATTAAGTACTTAAATGGTACTTTAAGTTTTGATCTAATTTCCAGGAGCCATAAGGTCGTGTAAAAAAAATAACAAGGTGTATGTGCAGAATAACCTGCAATATTTATTTGTGTACCGAAAACCCCAACGTTTTCATTGTAGAATGAAAATCTAACAACATTTTTAATTCTGGTCAGAAAACGCGCTTCCGGTTGTAGGATTTTGTTGGCTAGGGAATTTTCCGTGCTCAGGGAAAAACCAACGTGTGTTCCAAATTTAGACAAAATCGGACGTAAAATGCGGCCGTTAGAGTGCAATGACATAATATACATATACAAATACAATTTTTAATGACATCAAAGAACGATTTCTAGGAACCATGAATCAATGAATCCCTCCACATGTATATATACGGTTTCAATCAACTCTTTAAAAAATTAGAACTTAAGGTAGTATGGGATCTTAAAAAAAGAGTATTTTTTAAGCTGCAGCATTCCCATTTAATGTTTGTCAAAAATGTCTCCCGTTTTCGGGTTAATAAAAACAACCGTTTGTACCCTTTCAATCCTCCTCCCCCAAACCCCCTTCCAGAGAGGGGAGATTGGTAGACTTTTTTCTACAATGTTTATGATAAAAATAACTTCTGGGAAAACATACTGTAAAGCTAGTTAGCATAATGCTATGCTGTAGTTAAAGCCTTGCTATGGTGGTATAGGTTTAGGATAGGGTGATCAAAATCATGAACTGGAAAAAACGGGACACACCCAAGGGCGCTCTAGGGAGAATACCTTCCAGGTAAAGGTAAAATTTAACAGACTAAGGGTAAAATTCATACCCCCTAAGAGGTGCAGAATTTTATTCTGTTATTATATAAAAATATATATATAATATATATAAAAATATTGGCTTTATGCACTTCTTCATCATTTAAACTTTAAATATGCTAAAAATACATTTGTACTAGTTCATAGTAGAGCGTTTCACAATAGAGCGTAGGGTGTTTGATATATATAACAAACAATATTTATTGTTTAAGGGGTTGTTTCAACCCTTACAGGCCAAATACCTAAAAATTCTTTCTTAGTGCGCCTCTAGTGCTTATAAGCAATATGTGTACCAAATTTTAAGTTCCTAGGTGGTATGGTTTGTGAAATAGTGTGATCAGTCAGTGAGTGAGTGAGTGAGTTTTCGATTTTATATGTATAGATTAAGAAGTTTCAGTGATTTGAAAAAGTTTTTAGTTTTAGTATCCAACGTAAATACGGGACATTTATGCTTCCCGAAAGACTTTTCCGGGACACTGGTTTCGATCATGAAACAACGGGAAAGTTCCATTTTTACGGGACGTTTCGTCACCGTATCTTATTTGCCCTTTAACTTGTATATACATACGGGGCTTAAAGCACAGTTAGATTAGTTAAAATTATGATTTGATTATTGTAGCTAGTGTATCACTGAAGATGACGAAATTGTCGAAACGCGTCTGAGTGATAAACGTAATAATAGCGCTATTCTCTGTTCAAGTTTTTGTCTACAAAGCATACCCTGATTGACCAACAAAACCTTTGTCGTGAAAAACTGAAAAATATAACACTTTTTTGTTAAAAACTTACAACGAACCGTTAAACGAACCATTAGAACGTCCCATTCACGTTTGGTTCTTTGTGTAAAGTTAACTTTAAAAATAAGTTAAATATTTTAAAAGATTCTTACCCGTAGAAATTTTTGAAAGCTTTTATTTCCTCTTTGAAGCCTCGCATCTGCAACAAAAGGTTACTTAGTTAATTATTAGAAAAGATGAAAACGTCATAACTCCATTATCGTATAAAGAACGGGTCGATGGAGGATAGGCTGACGTAAGAGCGCTTTTTAATAACGTTATTGCATAGGATGAAGCATACAAGTAATGAACGTTAGACTAAGTTCAGTTGTGTGTTTGTTTACAACGGGCATAACTGTAATACAGAAAGTTACAAAGGTATTAACACAAAGTTTTATATTACGATTGAAAATTAACAAAGTTAATAATACTAGTAGTTCTGAGAACAGTAGACATCGCTCGTTGAAATAACAAATGTGGTTTTGAGCTTAGGTTAAAAATAGTGTGCCAGTAAGGAAGTACGCACAAGGTTTAGCCAGTGAAACATTATTTAGCAATTCCCGCCATCCCGGGGTTTCTAGTTCTCTTTTTTTTCTTTTCTTGAGCTTTAACTGCTAAAGATTTTCTTTTAGGGGACATTGTATTTTATGTAGGTTAATAATGCAGGTAGCTACAAATATCGCGTTATTGAGGGAAAACATATAATTAAATATTTACATACTTAAATAATTAAAACTTAACAATGTATGTACAGTTCCACATCATATTCCAATATTAGAAATAATGAAAACATTCGATTTTAAAGCGTCGTGATAGTGATCTCAACCCATGTAGCAACACTTCCCACGGTGTCCAACGGTCATTTTTTGTATGTCCTTTATCGCCGCGAAGTTTCATTTGTTTCACCTCATTTTGTAATTCAAATAAAGGTAAGTCAAATACTTTTATGAAACAATAATTTACTAGTATACACTTTAATTCTTTGATTCATTCTCTACACTTTCTTATAATAATATGTCTTTTTTGGGCAAAGGATATATTCCTAAATTACTATTCAAAATAGGCCTAGTTTTGTTAGCAGTCTTGTAGTAGGAACATAAAAACCGGTGTTTTCAAAACAAGAAACTTGAAATTGAAAAATATTTTTATACAATTCTATTTAGAACTAAATTACGAAACATTTTTACATTTGTGAAAAAAATTACAACAAATTTTTACTACTTTTTATGTGTGCCTAAGTTGAACTTTTTCCTTTCGTTACTAAACATGCTTGTTTCTTGATCTAAAAGCTTTGTTAAGTTTACTTCAATTAATGTTTTTACTGGCATATATAAATTCATTGAACTTTTATCTACAAAAAAGTTATGAAACACTTTTGAATTGGTTTAGAATAAACGTCTAAAACATGGTTAAAATACAAAAACTTGGACCATTTTGAACACATTTGAAGTTTACGGCCATTTTGTGAGTTTACCATTAGAGATACTAAAAACAATCAAGAATAACATTTTGTTGAAAATTAAAAACTTGCTTTTGAAAAAAGCTTACACTGAGAGAAACGGTCCGGCCGCCATTTTTATTTTATTTAAGAGGTTAAAATGGAAAATAGAAAAAACCATATATATAAACATCACAATATAAGATCCTTATATAAGAATAAGGAACAATAATGCAAAAAATGATCAAAATCGGTTAAGGCATTTAGCAGTAATCGTGAGATAGACGGACAGACACACAGACGAAATGCCGAACGGTTGAGCTAAAACGGAGACCTCGCTTCGCTTGGTCAATAACAAAGATTTAGTAGCAGTAAACAATAGAGTAACATAATAATTCAAAAACACGACAACAACTTACACAGCTGCTTTAAAAATAGTAAGACGGGAATTTACAAAAGTCAAATTTATTTGAAAAAATCTACATAAATAAAAATGTCAATATTCGTTTGTTCAAAATCTCAATTTCCGAAATTGCTTCACCGATTACTTTGAAATTTTTACACAACATTACATTCGAATACAAGCAGGTTTTGATATACTTTTTTTAAAACAGCAGCATCTATTGAACTTAAATCAACAAAAAGTGTAGTAAATATTTTTTAAATAAATGTGAGCGCCATTAAATGTGTTTATTGACTATTATAATAACAGTAATCAGCTGTTTGCTATAACATTTCCATTAACGCCGAATTTTAAACTTTGAAACAATTTTTTGTATTTATAACTTTTAGGTTAGGTTTGTGTAAAGAGCGCCATCTGTTGGACGGTAAAACAACACAAACTATACTCAATATTGTATGGAAAAAGGAGCTCCATAATAAATAATTAGTAAATATCATTAGTGTTGGTACAGCAATTAGCTGTTTGCTCAAATATTTCCATTACCAGCTGACTTCAAAATTTGAAACAATTATTTCTATTTCTAACTTTTAGTAAGAATTTTGTTTCAGTGTAGACCTGAGCATTGCTGATTTTTTAAATCTTTATTATACAGTAACTGATGTTATAAAATATAGGAAATAATTTGATTTGGACATTTTACATTATTTGCCATCTTAGTTTTGAAATAATTATTAATGCTAACCTAAAAATCGATCAAATTGTAAAATACCATAAAAGTAGGGTCTACCATGTTCAAATCGACGTGGGGGACGACTGAGTTTGTACGCTGCGAGCGAAGCGAAGCAGTAGATAACCCGAGGCCGCAAGGTTGAGGTGCAAACTCGTAAAGCGAGTTTTTCCGCTGCGAGTGGAACGAAGGAGCACGTGAGTCGAAGCTGGAGGCTTAGGTGCAAACAAATTCTACTAATATATTTCGTACACGCAGACAGCTATTCAGCGCCTTCGTGTGTTGACCAATTTCCCAATCAGTTGGTTGAAACCCTAAAACATGTACACTTAATTTTGGAAATTCGCTCAACTCACGTCAGCGGTTCAGCTGCGTGGTCGAATTATTTTACTTTGAACCCATATTCTTCCACGCATTGTTCTAAGCGATAACTTACCAAAAAAGGTTTCTTGCAAAAGATTTTTTTAGGAAAATTATAAGATTTAAAGCACTTTAGTTCAGGCTCCATGCCGTGCCTACTAAGGTATATTGCATTATTTTTGTTGTTATGTGATCGCAATTTGGTCTCCTCTTTCGGTAACGGTCGATCGAAAAAAATGTATATTTTTAGAAGGTATCCAGCATCTTTCAACGGATTTTAAAATATCCCTATACTAAAAGAGTTGCGATTTGGCCTAGCTGTATTACATTTTGAAATCATTTATTAAATCAACCATAAGCCACAAACGCTGTATCCATTGATTGCAATTAAACCAGGTCGAGTTAATTTAATGAAATAATACAAATACTAAATAATGAACACAGGATCTGTTCAATAAATATTACATTGAACAAACTTATCCCATTGGCAATTGTAATCCCCTGTTTGTAATGGCTTTTGTAATAATTTAATGTTTAATGAGGGTTGTGTTTTTCATGCAATTGTTGGTGAATATTTTTTAGAATGAAAGAGTCGTAGTAATATTACTGGTTTTATGTACAAAACAATAAAAAACGAGTGGAGAGAATGGATAGCTCAATATTACCATTGTATTTGGATAACCTAATAGAACTCCGATCAAATGCAATATTTCGTTCCACTGGAAATTCGACGATAGTGGCGCTATCTATTGGGGAAACGACGGAAGTTGTGTGAAACACTAATTTTACCAATGATTTCTCCCTAGCGCTACCTCGCGGAGCTATCATGCACTATTTTCCCGACAACCTAATTTTCGCCACACTGCTGCCGTATGGATGCAATATCTATTTATTATTCATGATCTATGATATTATACAGATAATGTGTAGTAAATACAGTTCGTATAACAGTAAATGCAATAATACAGGTGAAGTTATATAATGTAATAATTTGATCACGCAGCTGAACCGCTGACGTGAGTTGAGCGAATTTCCAAAATTAACTGTACATGTTTTAGGGTTTCAACCAACTGATTGGGAAATTTTTCCACACACAAATGTTGAATAGCTGCCTACGTAAACGAAATATATTTATAGAATTTGTTTTCACCTCAGCCTCCAACGCCAACTTGGTTCGAAGAAAAGCTAGTTTCGCTCGAAGCCCTCGGACTTGTAACAGAAGCTGCCCCGTGGAAAATTCCCCCTTGTGGGTTTGAATAAAGTACTTTAATGGTATTTTACGTTTTGGTCGATTTTCGGAGAGCCATAAGGTCGTGTAAAACAACGAAATGTGCAGAATAACCTCTTACATTTATTTGCATACCTAAAACCCCAACATTTTCATTATAGAACGAAAATCTAACAACATTTTTCATTCTGGTCGGAAAACGCGCTTCCCTTTGTAGGATTTTGTTGGCTAACGTATTTTCCGCGCTCAGGAGAAAACCAACGTGTGTTAGGGTTGTTGCGATATCGTTAAGTTTCCGATATTCGATATTGATACCACTATCACTATTTAAACAGGACGTTTTATGCGTAAGTTTACTATTCGATCCTAGCCTAATTTTTGCTGACAACGACCTAATATTTTTGCAGAATATAATTTTAAAAAAACCTAAAAGGTTCTAACCTATAGTATTTAGTCACAGAATGTTTACCTGTATTCTACTGTTAAATGTTGAATACAGGTAAACATTCTGCGACTAAATACTATAGATTAGAACCTTTTAGGTTTTTGTATTATTCTTGCATTTCTGTTGCCATAGGTTAGCCTAGGATCTAGTAGTAGCCTAAACTTGCGCCAAGTTATATGCTTTTCGGTAAGTTAAGTGATGGTGGTATACGTATAACGGTAATGATCCTCAAGCTCTAATATCGATTTCACGATATTATCGAAACAAAAAATCGATATCGGCAATATCAAATGATATCGATATTATTTTTTAACGTGTAAAATATAGACCAATAATAATGTAGGCCTAATTACTTACTTACATCTGACCAGAGGTAATGATGTATTTTGCTTGTATTCTGAAATTACACGTCAAACTAACTCTAAAATCCATACTTATATGTGAAAAATAGTCAAAACGGCCGTCATTTAAAGACGACGAAAAATCAGGATTGTTAGACAGATCGTAAAGGTAAATATATATAACTCTAAAACTCAATCATTTTCGCGGGAATCAAGTATTATAGAAATTAGGAAAAAAATAAAACTCTAAACAATACAGCTAAAGTTCGGAAATGTTTGTAATTGTTTACTTACGTATGACTAGAGGTTATGTTAAATTTTGCTTATGCTTATATTCTGAAACAACACGTCAAACTCAAATACCAGCGGGTGGCAAGTCTATGTTCAGGACGGTTGTAGACGGTATGTTACTCTATGATCAAGCGTGTTTTAAGTTCATATTAAGGTAGGTCACAAACATAAATATGTTTAGAATCTAACAAAAACATTCTGTGATTGTATAGGTTAGGTAAGTGCCTTGTGTTTTTATTTTTAGGAGTTGCAATTCTGTTGTACGAAAGACCGTAATTGCTACAGTATAGAAAACAAATATCGAAATAAGAAATTGATATAATTCTTCCGATATTGCGATAATATCGATATAATATCGGAAACTTCGTAACAAAAATATCGATATTTACTAATATCGATAATATCGCAACATCCCTTTGTTTGTACCAAATTTAGACAAAATCGGATGCACAGTTCGGCCGATACATATACAATATACATATACAATTTTTAATGACACCAAAGAACGATTTCTAGGAAACATGATCGGTGCTCATTAACTACTCCCGACCTTAGTCTCCCCATAAGAGTCACTGCAATAGCAGATTATATTTCCTATGAAAATTCGCTAACAAGGGTAACATAATATTTTTGTAGCAGATGTTAGTATCTGTGAAAAACTGATATTGCTACTTTTCAATATCTGTGAATAACTGCGAAATGTTCTGGCATACATATAAGCGGATTTATCCTGACTGATTGACTGATTGAAAGACTGACTGACTGAATGACTGACTGACTGA